>JAZHYW010013683.1:0-69739 GCA_037355805.1 Ixodes ricinus | reverse complement strand
ATAAAATAGATTAAATTAAACCTGTTATTACAGCCTAATAGTTATTACAAGCATCAGTCGGAGTGAAGGACGCCTGTCATCAAATTGAGTATTGTAGTTCTCGGCACGTTCTTTAATGGTTCATTTTGTAATTCAATTCAAGTAGCCGAATTGGGAACAATCTCTAGCTCTTCCCAATAATGTCATTGTGTTTTTCGATGTGGACAAAAAACAAAAAAATAACGGATTAAAAATTATGTTGAAGAACCTCACTTCAATTGGTGTCAGTATACCATCAAATCGACCCTACCGTTCCTTTTTATATATTTTATATAATCTCATAACTCAATGTACGGGCTTTAAAAATTCAAGAAAAAAACAAAGAAAAATATATTGATACGGCTCCTATTTTATTACAAAAAACTGGATCAAATATCTCAAACCCTCACGTTTTTCTGCGATTTAGCGCAGAAATCAAATACACTCAGTAAAGGTGAAATAATCAATGACGAGTTATTTATTATCTTGTGTGAAAAAACAGATATCTAAAAAATAAGGTGCGCCGTGTCGCGCAGCAAACGATTGGTACCGATTGGTAGTCGTATTTCTGAAGGTGCTTTTTTGTTTCTGGGTTCAATCGCAAAAGGGCAGGAAATAATTTTGATATCAATTGTAATATTAAAACTCAGACGTGTGTATATATATATATATATATATATATATATATATATATATATATATATATATATATATATATATATATATATATATATATATATATAAAGTTTTTATGGTGCTTACATGGCGCAGACTGGGTTACAATCAAAGACAGAACATCTCCGAAAACCATTTAATGCACCTTTCTGCCACTTTACCAATTTAACATAGGCTCTTAAAAAGAGCATTTCTGCAAAAATACGTCATAGAAGACGCCTTATTTATTAGGGGGAAGAAACGGCCGAGAACTTCCGCCTTCGATAACACATCTTAGTCGCATGAAGCAAGATCGATGGCAACGCGCGTGCGCTGAAGAAATGACGTGAAAAAAACACCCTGCTCTTCTGGTTCTGTCAGTCCCTTAGAGCTTGGTTATTCACTCTCAGATGAGCGCCTACGTTTGTTACATTTCCGCAATTAATCAAAAGCGCCGAGAGAGCCCATGAATGTCGAGATCTTAAAGCGGTGAATCCATTGCACCAGCTAATTTCAGGACTCGCAGAAGCGCAACATGTTTAGGTGCGTGAATCCGTAACCACTAAGCAAACTTGAAAAAAAAAATAATGGCAACATTTGTTAGGGATCAAAAGCCGGTTATGGCTGATTGACACGACAGAGCGAATCGCGATTTTGTTTTTCAGACTGTTTTCAACTTGAGTGACAGTTTACCCATTCGCGCTTTCCGTTCCTAAACAGCGGTAGCGCGGAAATAAATGGTCGATCGCCTTTTCGATCACGGATTTTTGTAGGGTGATTGAATTGAAAAGAGGTTCGTCTGGCGATCGGTTCAACTTCTTTTTTAAGAAAAAAAAAAAACGTGGCGCATAATCGTGTTTTTGTGCGATAATGCGGATGTTAAATTTATGGGGCGATTCTTGTTTCCACGCGTGAAAGATAATGCAGGTAATTTTGCCAGCTGAGGTGACTCAGGTTCGCGTACTCTTCCGGGTTCATGTCATGAATTGTTTGTCAAAACCTGTTCAGCACTCTGAAATTAATTCTGCACGTCCATCAGTCTTCCATCTAGCATGACATTTTTTGTAGCTGTTTTGTACTAATAATTTTGCGCGAGCGCGGAGTGCGTGGAGGAATCTTCAAACTGCCCTCGTGAGCCCACGACTTCGTCAATTCTTTGCCGAAGCCTCTTCCCCCCTCGGGCAGTTCCATTCATAAATGCCACTTACATCATGCCTTGGGTTAGTAAATCTAGAGGCCTTCTTGTCAAGCCTTCATGACAAGCCACGCGACCTTGTTCCTTGACAGCAGGGCTATAGTGCCAGGTGGGAATTTCACAGCACTGTAGGACCACGAAAAACTTCGGTCCATTCTCGCTGTCTTCTTTTGGGCGTGTTTTTTGTGTAGATGCTTTTAAGAGACGGAAGATCTGCATAGTTGCCACCACGCGATCAATCCGTCCCCAAATCAGTCGTCGTGTTAATCGGACATTACCGGCATGGAAGCAGACTGTGTTGCTCACTGAGCTATGAACCGAGCACGTAAAAACTGGAGGAGCAGAAGCAGATGGTGCGAGGAAGCGTCCGTAGCGAAAAGATGTAGAAAGGGAAAGATATTGAGGAGCACAAACGCGTGGCGTGCATAGAGCGCGCTGAACGAGGAAAAGCACAGGCTAGTGCACTTCTCTACTCTAGGTAACCCAGCAAATTCAGAGCAAAGGCTCGGTGTTTATGTGGTATTGTAAGAACCACATGTTGGTACCCCTTTTGGTTCCTTTTTTGTTACGCGCAGCGTAACAAAGAAACAATGTTGTGACGTAAACCGTCTCCGTACAAAATCCTACCTTATGCACCACCCAAATAGTTTTATTAACACCAATATTTGCCTCATTAATATTGATTGTGCAACTAAAACGCATGCTGTCCATATCATTATGTAGAGAATTAATTTTGTCATTACGTTATTGTATCGTGCTCGGTACGTACCGGGACACCGGACCCAGTTAAGCTTCTTATTGGCAGCTTTTTGTCCGGTTTCCTGGGAACAACTTTGCTAATGAGATAACCGTTTTATTTCTTATCCGGTAGACTGTTCGTGGGAACAAATTGAAAAATAGATTGGAGCGACTAAATAACTAAGGGTTCCATCGGCCGTCATTTGACAATCAAACAGGTTTCTCTGCTCAAATAATTCATCGACAACTATTTGTATAAAAAAGGGAAGCCAAAAAAACATCTGTTTACGGCAGACTATGCGAACAAAAATATAAAGTATGGGCTTGAAATCAAAGGTCCCCCAACAAACAATAAACGTTACATCGCCGCTACTATATATGTTAATACCCCCATTCACTGTGTACAGTCATCAAGGAATGAAACCCGAACGCCGGAACGCGTGGCCATCGATACAGGCTGCTCCACCTGGAGCTCCCCTGAGAACTAATTAAAATGAACCTGGGTGCGAGGGTGCGGGTCCTACTAAGATGTCCTCAACCCTCCCAGGGGCGTCTAGGACTTCCGCGTTTCGCCGGTGGCGCGCTGTAAGCGCCGTCACTCGGGGTAATTTTCTGTCGCCACGCTGTAGCCCGGTCGACACCGGGCGGCCGTTTAACCTGGCTATTGCTCTTTGCGATAGGTCCTGCTCAGACAGGGTGATGAATTTATTCCTCTCCGGAATTGATACGCCTGATATATCGGTGGTTACCAAGAGAGCGTCACCGAGCAATTCCTTGCTTTTTAAGATTCGACAGATAACCTGACACAAAAACTTCGGCATTGCTCATAAAAACCGAGGCATCCGCGTCGGTCTGTCGTAGCATTTTTTTTCATAAAGAGTATGGCCTTGCGAATAAACAAATTTTATTTCGCGTTTATGACGTTTCAGTATTTCTCAGAAACCGCGCATGGCACGTTGCCCAGCGTGGTTCTGGTGACACGTCATCAAGCACTACGGGTCTTCTGTGCACGAAATGTTTCATCTTTCATTTCGCCCTTGCGATACAGAAAGCGATAATGAACGACAGCTCTGAAGAGATATCGCTGGGAATCGATTACACAAAGCGAGTGACAGTGCTTTTTGTATCGGATGTGATGGCGCTTACAGCGCGCCACCGGTAATGCGGAATCCCAGACGCCGCGCGAGGTCGAGCTCATCTTAGTAGGATATCGCACCTGAACCGGCAGCATTTTCATTAGTTCTCAGGGGCCCTCCAGGTGGAGCAGCCTGTATCAACGGCCACGCGTTCCGGCGTTCGGGTTTCATTTCGTGCTGACTGTACGTGCCATGGCCGTGTTTGCTATACACCGTTAAGCCGGAGCAATGATTAGTTAGAGGCAACTAAGTTGCGCCAGCAGTGTATGGTCATAGAACTCGTCGCCTTTGAACGATTTTTAGAACGGTCTAATTAACCAGGCACGGTAACTATGCCGTAATCTGTGGCTATTCTTTCGGGTGATTTGTCTAGTTGGTCAAAGCAAACAGACAAGACAACAAGAGCCTCCTAGGCACTTTATGCCCTGTCTCATTAGAGGATTCTAATACATTGCACGCTAGAGCTCTGGATTGCTGGCGAAAGTGCGTTCTCTTCCACTAATGCACGTATTACTCATGAGCCCAATGGGCCCGCAGTCCGCAGATTGCTCTCCGGTAAACTTTATTGACTGCATGAGGTGTAAATTCGGCTGCGGCGCGACTTTTTTATTTATTTGTTTATTTACGCTGAGTGCGTTAGGCTTCACAGAAATCAGTGGATTAATCAAATTAAAAAAAACATATACAAAGAGCAGATACAAGGGACAATTGGACGCCGCAGATATGAAGTTAAACATGTGGATGTGGATCAACATCGAATACTCATACTTGGTGATTTCAATATTCCTGAAATAAGCTAGAATTTGGTACATCCTTCACTGTCTGCTCATAGTGCATCATTTAAAGCGAATGTCCTTCTTTCATTTGTTAACCTTCTCGGATTTTCCCAAATGAATGGTCTTCATAACTCAGCAGGACATGTGCTAGATCTGGCCTTGGACAACTTTCCTATTGACAGCCTGATGTCTGTTTTGAATCCGCTTGTTTTACTGGATGTTTGGCACGTTCCTTTTTCAGTTTCCTTTATGACCTCTTTGGGGAAAGTAAAGCACAAGCACCGTGAGTCGCTTGGTTTCTCAAGAGGCGATTACTTTGGCCTTTTACAACATTCAGATAATGCAGATTGGGCTTTCATATCTAGTATGACCGATGTAAATCGTGCCGTTGAAGTGTTTACAAACTATATCGTAGATGCACTTGAAAGTTTCGTGCCGAAAAAGCGTCCTTACACAAGTCGTTATCCGCACTGGTACTCAAAGGAGCTTAGATCAGTTCTAAGAAAAAAATTGCACTGTCATAGGAAATATAAGGTCGCAAATTCTACTTTTTGGTATCTAAAATTTTCTGAGTCACGTGCGCTAGCTAAGACGTTGCTGAAGCGCGATAAAATATTACACCGTGAGTCAGTAGAACGTAGCTTAAATCGTGACCCACTGCTTTTCTGGCGATACGTAAAGGATCGCACAACTACAACTTCGTCATCAATAAACATAGCTGACTCGTTTGGTAATTTGCTGTCCGAGCCCGAAGATGTATCAAATGCATTCGCGAGTTATTTTTCTTCGGTTTATTCTTGCGGCCAAACTGGACTGCCTGTGCATGGCGTCATTGATAATGCCAGTGATCACCTGTCAATTTTATCTTTTGAAATTACTGATATTGAACTTGCTATCAGGAAACTGAAACCAAAGTTATCAGTTGCATTTGACGGCATTCCAAGCTTCATTGTTAAAGGATGCTCCTCTATTTTTGCGCCCGTCTTAACGCATATTTTTAACTTGTCGTTGCAGAGCCTTACATTTCCTTCCCTGTGGAAGAACTCTATTACTGTGCCAGTACATAAGAATGGCAGAACGGATGATGTAAAGAATTACAGACCTGTGTCGTTGCTATCTCCCTTTGCTAAGATCTATGAAATTGTTTTATTTGAGCGCATTTCAAACTCTTTTAAGCGTAAGATAAGCCCTTCACAACACGGCTTTATGCGTGGAAGGTCTGTTGAGACAAATCTGGTATCTTTTTTGAATTTCGTTTCGCCTACTGTGTGTCAACGTGGACAGGTAGACGTTGTATATTTTGACCTTTCTAAGGCTTTTGATCTGGTAGACCATTCGCTCCTTGTACACAAACTAGAATCCTACGGCGTGAGTACCTCCCTTTGTTCCCTGTTTCTAGATTATTTGTCGAATAGACACAATTTTGTCCGTGTTCTTGGACATCACTCCCGGCCTTATGTTTCTTCTTCGGGTGTGCCGCAAGGCTCCATACTTGGGCCGATCTTTTTCAATGTTTTTATTAATGATTTGAGCTCCACTGTTCGCAATTCGGTTATCTTGCAATATGCAGATGATGTCAAGTTGTTTAGGCAGATCATATCCTTGGAAGACTGTGAAAAACTTATGGAGGATGTTAGGCGTGTGTGCAATTGGTGTCGTCAGAACATGCTAACGCTCAATCCTTCGAAAACTGTTATTATGTCTTTGTGTAGAAAGGTACAACAAATAAACTTTTGTTACCAGATTGGCAATGATCCCCTGCGAAGAGTCGAGTGCACGCGTGATCTTGGTGTATACATAGATTCTTCGTTATACTTTACTGTACATGTTAGCAACCTTATAAATGACTCTTTGCGTAAGCTGGGAGTAATTTCTAGAATCACGCGTGAGTTCTCCACATCAACCTGTATTCTACGGTTATATTTCTCGTTAATCCGGACCAAGTTGGAGTTTTCCTCTGTAGTCTGGAATTGTATTAGTTCTACGAGCCAAGAGATGATTGAAAATGTTCAAAAGCGTTTTTTTTCGAATTGTTTACGATCGTTACATTGGTCGTACTGTTTATTATTCTTATGCGAGAATGTTGGAACGATGCAAATGCCCTACTTTGAGTTCCAGACGGCGTGAGCGCGATCTTGTTTTGCTGTACAAATGTATTCATGGATTAATTGATTGCCCAGATCTCACATCTGCTATTAATATTCACGTTCCGAGTCGAGTTTTGCGGGTTTCTCCGACTTTCCATGTTAATCACATCATCCAAACCAGTCCCATGACCCGTATTCAACACTTCTACAATACCCTCAGGGGAGCAGATATTGATGTTTTTAACCCAAATTTCGTAGCTTTTAAGACTTTTGTAACTAACCTGTGATCATTTTGTTGTGCATCATTACCAAGGCGTCAAGCTGTTCATGAGCACAGAAAATAAACAAATGAATGAATGAATGAATGTCTTTCATAGAGACGACAATGGCTGGAAGGGGGTTCCAGTCCTGCCTTGTTTTGTAGGAAAAGGTGTCAAAGTACACGTGGCTTCTAGAATTTGGTACACCAACGTTGAATTGGTGGTTGGTACGGTAAGATATATACGAGAGTGATTAAAAATAGAGATTTGCATACTTACTTTTATTTGTTATTTTTATTGTTTTACTACTTTTTCACGTGGATTTAATTTCTTATGTAGATTACAAAACAAACTGTGAGAATTTCACCGATTAACAAAGATGGCCGACCAAGAAGCATGCTCCACGATTGAACAGCGGTCAGTTATCAAGTTTTTGGTTGCTAAAGGGGCAAACCTGTTGAAATTTATAGGAGAATGTCAACTGTGTATGATGCCACATGTTTCAGCCAAAAAAAATGTCTACAAGTGGGCTAATAGCATTCACGAGAGGCACGAAGTTTGAAAGTGACGATGAAGTCAAAAGTGTTGTGAGCGACTGGCTGAGACATCAGTCTAAAGATTTTTACGCTGAGAGAATGCGGAAGCTTGTGCACAGATGGGAAAAGTGTGTGACAGTGCTGGGAGACTGCGTAGAAAAATAAAAAAAAAGTAAGCTTCTATCTGTATTAGAAGTCATTATACAAAACAATTCACCTTATTTATTGAATCGCCCTCGTACAATGAACAGACGCTAAAGCCACCAATTTTTTTTTTTGCAATATATTTGTTTATTGTATTCGTTCTACTTTACACACCTTCACGTTGCTTCCCGTCCGAGGCAATACAGTTATGGTGCCGCTTCTTGCACTGTACAAAATACCCTTTAAGCTCCTCGCTTTTTGGTGACTTTTTTGTGTTTTTATCGAGTTTCTTTTACCTCCTAAAAGTATGCATAAAGTTTGATTTTTAAAACTTTCTATACGTTAAAATTTATTGCCGTGCTCCATGCTGCCGTCTTTCATTAAGGAGGTAGTGTTTTTTTTTTTTTGACTAATCTGGAGTGAACATGGACTAGAGTGTAGTGATATGATTTCGTTATGCCGCGCGCAATGCGTGGTTTCCGGTTTGCTCGTTCGCTCCGTTCGTTTGTCCCTTACGTCCAATTTTCCACTTACAAGTGAGAACTAAGTCCTCGGGCACGCTTTCAAGGACACGCCGCGGAGGCGGGAGAGGGAGGAAGCTGCGGTGGCTGCAACCGAAAGCGCCGACGACCGGGAGAACAGACCGGCTCTCCGAACACAACAGCTTTTGAACAGTTCCGAGTTTGAAATTTCCATCCTCCTCTGAGTCAAAACCCTGCGCCATGCGATAACGCATTTCGCCGAGGATCAGGGTAGCCGGAGCAGCAATTCCAGAATCGCCTTTTTATGCGGTCAAACAAACCGCAACACGGGACGAGGCTAGTGAATGGATATGATAGGGCTGGGGGCCATGCCGTTTTTAGTCTAAAACTGCTCAACACTCAGTGTGGTGTTCGCAGAATTACAACCCGTAATTTTTTAGTATTTTTCGTTCACCGTGAACAACCCATTTACCCGATACCACCACGAAGTAGAAGACAAGGCCGTAGTGCTAACATGTGTGCGTCATCACCGAAGGCCAACGTGAGACACAGCGGCGAACGAGTGCTGCCGTAAGCACTCGGTTTCAAGTCAAGTTTGACCTGAATGTTGACGCAATCCTTGTTTCCAAACTGTGACCAATGTTGGTCTTCGCTAATGAAGACTTCTCTATTAGCACTACGGGTTTTGCTATCCAGGAGGTGATTAACTTACACCCGATCTCGTGCCATTAGACTTTTGTTTCCTTATAAAAAATACGTTTCCAAAGGGAAATGGCTGGTCGATGCGAAAGAGGTACAAAAAAGCGGCAGGGGCACAAAATGCACAAACACCGAGGAGTTTGAAGTGTAAAAATCGATAGGATACTTATTAAAATTCACTTAGTTTTGCCCCCTCTCCCGCGGTTATGTATTTGAAAGCTGTAACAAAATAGCTTTAATTGTCGTTGGTGTAAATATTTTATGAAAAATGCATAAACGATGTATACGATGTTGTCGTGAGATATCAGGTTGATTTAACTTAAAGGGAACCTGAAGATTTTTTGAAAATCAGACGTGCATTTCAGCACATGTTGACCTTTGAATTTGAATTTTATGAGAATTTCACCCGAAGGTATCTATAGACGCAAGGAAAAGCGAAACAAAACAAAAACTGGGTCTGACGCCATTCGGAAAGGTTTCAACTGCCTTGCGTTTGCCGCTTGTGTGGGAACGTTTGCAGTGCTTTAGACTTCTCGGGTGAGGTTTGCGGAAGGAGTGGAAGCAATGAGATCTCTGTATAATACTTCACAATTTATTCCTACCACCCAACTCGCCGGTAAAAAGGGGTCTTTATCGCTATATTCAAAGTACTGTCGTGTCGATTTGGCACATCAATCTGAAATATAGATGTGATATTTGTAATCCTGGAGGATAAATAAAGTTAATTTATCTGTCATCTCTCAAATTCAGAATTGCTTCCATTTTTTATTTATAGTGTGAAACTTGTTCTAGTCAAGAGGTTGTCATATACAAGGGCACAACCGGCTGCAATACATTCATTCTTACTCGCAGGTATAATAATTAATCCTTGTCCTCACGCTTTCAACAATGTGTTGGCTTATTTTCTGCAGGTAGAAGCTCTAAACTACGTCAAAGCCCACGAGAATTTATTCAGAAGGTCATCACAGATGATATCGTTCTCGATGCATGTATGGTGGCACACAAGAATCAATAAATTTCACGGATTTTACTACGGTATGCCGTGCAAAACAGCTTATTCTGATGGTCTAGTCACGGTAAGTTATTCGAAAAAAAACTGTGTTGCAACATCATACTGCAAATCTCTGAGTCACTTCAACCTAGCAGGCAGCCGTAAGAAACATTTGTAGAATAGCGGATGACTGGGCTATTTCGTGCTTAAACGATATGATGAAAAAAGCTCAAAACATATTAGTAAAAGTTTGACAAGTACAGAGCCTACCTTAGTGATTCGTTCACTTTGTACAGTCTTTTAGGCTATCATTTTTTTATGTCGGAAAACAAATATTTACCACGAGGCACGTCAGCATGCAGTTGCTGTCAGTCACAACGATGGCCGTTAGACCTGAGTTCCCACAGCCTCGACAATTATGCCGGTCCTGGCTGTACTTTGGCTCATGTTCGCGGTACACATGTTACGTCTGTGGATAGGTAACGCAATTTTTTATAATTGCAAAATATTGGATGATGTATCTTCAATACTTTAGAAAAATTTGATATTTCTCCAGAAACATAACTCATATTAAATTTAAAGGCGAAGGTTTTGAAATTCTCGGGGGGCATGCATGCCTGTATGGGATCAATATTTCACAGATATCGAACGCGATCAAATCCCACTTTGTTTTTATCAATAAATATATAAAGAACACATGCAGCCTCCTATTCACTCCTTTTTTCGAATAAGTACACACATATTTATATATTATTTTCCAATGTGTATGTTTTGTTAAACAAGTTGAAAGCGTCATCAGTCAATGTATTCTTCTAACTGAGCAACGAACTTTGAGGGCCTGATTTAGATAAACCTAGGAAATTCAGGATAGAAATATGGAGAGCACAACTTTAGCCGTTTGTTCGTGAAGTCTGCCTTAAACCCGATAGTTCTACATTTTTATTTTAAACTTCTACCATTCCAGACCAACACAATAACATCCTTTCGCATGACTTTCTTTCCATTAGTTTGACGTGAGTTACGTTGTACTAAAACTACCTGCTCCCATTCAGTGTGCCATGTAAACATTTTCCCAATATTGAAAAGCTTATCGTAGTTTAGATATTTTTCTATTACGTAATGATTTCCTAGTTTTTGCTTATACCCAAAAAGGCGACGCTTTTCTCTCATTTCTAATAATTAATTGTTAGACACAGACACTCTTGCATCCTTAGTTTCAGACCGATTTTAAGAGGTGCAGCTTTTTCGTCTAGAGAATAAAATAGTAGTTTTATTGGCCATGTTTTATCGTTCAGATAACTACCGAGCATTTGCATAATTTATTTCATTGTTGACACCTTCACACGTAATTTGACGTCGAAAATTTTGATAACCACTTTCTTGTTCATTTAAATGGGGGATTTTATAAAGTCGTCGGTCACACTGTAAACAATGAAGTGTGTTATGCCTGTTGCGACATTCAATGGCATGAACCTTTGTAGCAAGTGCAGGGATGTTTCCTGGTAAATGCTGAGCATTATTTTCGCAATTTTCAAAGTCAGACTCTAGTTTTGACAGCAGCTTAACTTTTATTTACCTTGAGGATAGCCTTACATTCGTATGGTCAATATATTCGTCGAGTTTATTTTCAATTTCCGATATCCGGCTGTTTGAGGTCTTTTTGGCATAAGAATCGCTTCCAACTAAACTTCTGTCAGTGGGCCAGGATTGAGTTTCACATCGGCGCTCAGAATTATAACCAGGAAGCAGAGTGAGTAAAAACAGGCGACAAGAGGTTTCAATATAGCTCCAGGATAGCGCTGCACCACTAGAACAATGTAATTGCTTTTCAACATAGTGCAGTCATGTTTCGTTAATACTGTTCCCCATCAATATGGATACCCCGCTAGAACGACACCATGTTCGGGGGCATACTGAGAAATACATAATTCTTTTACTATTTGTTATGTACAACTCACATCATGGACGATGTTTTGGTGGAACGGAGGTGTCCATGTTACTGTGACATCACCCAGTTTTGCCAACGTGGATAGCAAACAAGAGCTGGTGTAGCAGTGCCCGTATTGTTCCAGTGCTGTCTCACCCACGCAAGATGTTTTGTCGCTATATGTTAATGTAATGAGAGATGTAATTCTCAGTCCGCTACGTACTTGAGCGCGTCCTGTACGTCATTCTCATGCTCGCTCTCGGCACGCGCCAGCCAAACTATAGCCAGGAAATCATCATTATTTTGAACACGCATCTAATACGAGAGGCTTACCTTCAGGGTGTGTACTTGGGCTGGTCGTTTGGTCATGTAGAAATGGCATTAAAGCAGCACAAAAACGACGATGGAAAACTTGAAAACGAACACAGATACAGCGCTGACTTACGACAGAAAACCTTACTTGTGCATGGCACAGTAATTAAATATAAAAACAGAATTCGATAGACACGAACACAATCAACCCGATAACACACCCTTCCCCTTCCAGCCGACACCCGCCTACACGTACATGCCTGTCTTCGTAATAATATAAAAACGGTCATTCGTTCGACTTATGAACATAACTATGACGCTTATAGACATGACCGCGTCATAGCTAGCAATGAAAAAGTTATCGTAAACTTTCCTGCCAGACTTGTTTCTGTGCCGCGCTAAAATCATAATATAATCAAACAGCGGAGAGCGCATGTACGCTTATCACAATGAACCGCGAGGCGGCCAGACGGAGAAGAGCGCAAGAAAAAAGACGGTTTGCCTAGCCTGGACTTTAACCGACCATCCCCGTCTGTCCAAAGTACACTCTGCCACAGGACTAGGGGGTCTGGTAAACCACACCAATGGTGCAGGTGACATACCGGTTGTAGGGGTTGACCTGATACTGCGCTCTCGGACTTCAACCTCGATTAACAACTGCTCACCGTCGCGATAACTTTGATAGTGCCGAAAACAATACTTGGATGTTGTACCTACTGGCGTCTTTCTTAATGCTGTGGGACACCTTGTGAATATATGGCAAGAACAGAGGTCTTGAAGTTGGTCGTTTTCTTGTCTCAAAACGAAACGGCCCTCTAAACACCTTGACCAAGTATTCAGCAACACGCACGACAACCTCCAACGGGATACCAACATTGTACAACCTTTTAATTTACATAAAAAAACAGTCGACCACACCTATAGTGGCATGACTTCAAGAAGACAATGCGGAGACTACACGCTGCAATGGTTCTTGTTACAAGCTTGGAGAGTACCGAATCATACATACGAAGCCCCCCCCCCCCATCTTAGACCTATTGTCATAGGTAGAGCTCTGCATTTCCGCGGACTATCCGCGCATACTCGTTGTAAACTGGCGAATGCGGATAAAATGAATCAGATTTGGATTATTTCGGGTTGTATGTGGATATCCGCGAGTGCAAATATAATTTTTTGCCGATGCGGCCCATAAACGTGTGTGACCCTAAAGTGTAGAGTGAGTAAGTCAGCGATACTATGAAGTGCGTAATCGAATGTATTGAGGGAGCAAACTACTACCTTGTATAAAAGGCGCCAACCGGCGAGAAAGTTGTCCGTTACGTCAAGAAAGGCCTGACTCTTGCCGAAGATAGCTTTAGAACATTCAATCACGTAAAAAATGCTGTACCTAGAAAAGGTAAATATGCAGAAGCATTTGTCGTCCGGAAAAAGCGTGTTCTTGTTTGACGAGCAAAGAGCTGAAAACGTTCTTTGGCAAAGAACTTCAAAACGTACAAGTCACGGGAAAGTAGAAGAAGCCTGCAAGTGACTTCTTTGCCAACAAGTAGATTGAGAAGACTGTATTCGACCCTCTGGAGTGGTGTAACATGCACCAGCACGTCTTTACGCACCTCCTTTTGTATCGCGATTCGTGCATACCATCCCAGCGTCAATTGCATCAGCGTAAATATACTTTTCATTAGCGGATATTAATTTAAGCGAGGCAAACCAGTCTGATTTCGTCCATGTTGACGATATTCTGTTTTTCTAACTGCAACCTTGACAAGTTAAACGATGTGTGTGTGTGTGTGTGTGTGTGTGCGCGCGCGCATTTTTTTTGTTCCGACAGTTTTTATTGAGTTGTTCTTAAGTATGGTTTTGGTGATATGGTTTGGGGATATGGTTTTGATGATTACATTGAGGGTTTGTGTTAAAAACTGAATCCGAGAGGAGGTGTCGACATTATTGAATATCGTAATATTTTCCCAGTGGTGTACTCGCGCCTCAACAAATATACACGAGTAGTGTACGGCGGTGAGCGAGCGCCTCTTTTTCCTCTTTTTAATTATTTGGCCAAAAAAATGGCACACTATAATTAGAGAATCATCTGTTAATCTTCATGTTAAAAAAAATAAGCGTCTGCTTGAAGTGGGTTTTACAAAGCAAAACAAAAATAAATATTAGAATGTCTTTCCTTTTAAGTATACGTATTCTGAACAGAGTGTCATTGTCACTGACCTTCAAGGTTATCTAATACCTGTCAGAATATTTTCCGCGACGCGAAGTGTTTCTGGATAGATGATCGCTTATTCTATAAATCTGATGAACACATTACGATAAAATTGCTTTTAACGTATATTGGAACAACGAGATTTTTATACAAAGGTATGCAGACAGATTATAGGATGCCGTCCAGATGTTTTTCCTTTTTTTAAGTTTCATCCATGCCAAATTTTACGATGTTAAATAAATGCGAGCGTAGAGGATGTGATGCGATTCCGAATTTCGCGGATGCGGGTAAAAAGTGTCTGGATGCGGATCGAATGCAGATAAAATAATTTCAGAACATTCTGGATGCGGTTCGGATGCAGTTGCGACAACTGCGGATGCGAATCGGAATAGGATGATCCAGCTGTTATCCGCGAAGGGCTTTACTCGAAAGACCAACACAAATGTGTGGCTCATATTGAAAATTGAAGTACAAAAGTGTAGAAAACACTCCGTCAGGGTCTCAGAATTAGTTGTTTTGGAATCGGAGAACATTCCGCCTGAATATACGCAACGTCGAAGATACCACATTTCACCTCTCTGAGCTTTCACTAGACTTCAGCAAAATGAGGTTGTCTTAGACATACCTAAGCACTTTGACAACCCGTTCATCGAAACTCTCAGCAAATGCCCTATCGCTACTCGCTAATTAAATATCACGAAAGACTGGCGGAATGTTCGAGCCAATACATTAACCGCTCTAATGCAAAAAGTATCATCTTCAAAGGTAACAGAGGTGGATATAAAGTAAAAGCAATGTAACTCAAAGAAGGAATCACTCGCAATCCCAGAGGATATCGAGAATGCCACAGGCAAGTACGTGTCAATGCGCGCCTCCACAACACGCATGAGCTCGTAATAGGGAGTGTAATAAAACATATCCTCCATATCAGACGACGCCAGGTCACACAATCCAGTGTTACTTTCCCAGAGGCATTCAACTAAGGCATCCGAGTTGCGCACAACAAAATTGTCGTCGAGTGTAAGTGATGAGAGGTGGATTGCGGACAGTATGACACATGGTCCTGCCAGGAAACTTTCTGGGTTACCATGGCTCTCAATGGCATCAACTTCTTGTGATACCTTACTGTATAGAACACAGACGTTTTAGCGAATCTAGCCTCATGTAACAACAAAGCCTCACAGAACGCGCCTTAACCTTCTTTCTATATCAACCCCCAACAAAGGCCTAAAATCCTCCCCCATCGCCTCTCTGGCCTTCTCGAAGAACAACCCCTAAGACACAACTAAAACATTCCTCTTTATCAGACACCAGCAAATTTAACGTGCGTTATTAAAACAAGACACAACCGCCCCAGGCTTCTTGCTTCACATTGTTCTTCCAACCCCCTTCGAAAGCCCTTCCGCACATTCCAGGGCACAAAGTTCCCGGTTTTCTCGGGTTGTTTTATTTTGACACCTGTCGCACCAGGGCCAGAATCTACGGAAGCCTGACCAACGGATCGGTAGCACACTTCGGACCCTTTTTCAAAATATTCACGACCGCAGCAGGTACAGAAACACCAACCAAGAACACAATGTTGCCTTTACCATCCTCCCTCCCTGGTGTTCCTTCGGCTACTTAGGAAGCGAAACACGAAGACGCTCCCACATTGTTTTCAGCACCATCCAAGTTATCCCGAATGTGCGCTGCTGTTAATCGTGGAGGAGGCCCGAGAGCGCCATACAGTCACAGATAAAAAAGCTCTCGACAAATGTAAACTGAAAATAAAGGTTTATGGGTGAACGTGTGCCAAACAATACAGAAAACAAGCGTCCAGGCAGCAGGAAAAGCGAGCGGCGATTGGGCGGCGTAACAGCAAGCGAGAGCGAGAAGGACTCAACAAGGTCTCGCAGTTTCTTATATAGTGTGCGTCACTATCTCGAAAAATATAAAAGGAAGGTTCGAGCGTCATGCGCTCGGGTCGAGAATGAGCACGCACTTTCGGGAACAAGAAAACAGGATGGAATGATAAAAAGTTACGTCCCGAGCAAGAATGACCGCGAATTTTCTAGAATTTCGTGGAAGAGCGTTGTTTGCTCAGCCCTGCGTACGGCATTGACCCCCCCCCCCCTTTAATAGCGCATCGTACCGATGTAACGCGACAGGAAAAGAAAAATGGCTAACAACAAAAATACGGTGAGACGAAATAAACATTTATAATTATAACGCAATTAAATGCAAAGGTGCGGACGAGCTCGACAAGAATCACGTCTAACCCCTGGTTAGCTCAGTTGGTAGAGCGCTCCACCTGTAACGAAGAGGTATCGGGTTTATTATCCGGACTAGGCGGATTTTTTCGGTCGCGCACCAGTCACCTTGCTTTGTTTGGATATTTGTGTTTGTCCTTTGTCCCTCCTGTACTCCAGGGATTATTTTCGTCGAAATAAACATCCACTATCAAAATCCTAACACCAGTAGAATGGCTGAAGCCGAACTACGTGGACCACTTCTGGTCGTGGCTGGCGGCATCCTGATGGTCGGGATCCGTACGCGAGCACCCGTAGTTCAAGTCCCCGAGGCGGCAAAGGATATTGTAGTGTTCAAAGTAGCGCAATAAAAGTTTCTCGCTAAGCCCCGGCGGCGAATGGGCGTCCACACCAACACCCTGTCTCCGGGAAGGAACTCCATGTTGTGGCGACGAAGGTTGTACCGGCCAGCGTCGACACGTTGTTGGTGTTTTATCAAAGGCGGGCTAGCTAGCGTACCGCTTCTTCCCGTTGGGTGATCAGCTGGGCGTCGTCGGTAACGTTGTGCGTGGGTTCGTGGGGTAGCATGGAGTCGAGCATCGTCGACACCTTCCTGCCATGCACAAGCAGAAATAGTGTGATCCCTGTGGTTTGCTGAACCGCCGTGTTGTACGCAAACATAACGTCGGGCAACACCTCATTTTACGTCTTGTATTTCACGCCCACGCAGATCGAGATCATGTCGGCCATGGTCTTGTTTAAACGATCCGTCACCGCGTTGGTCTGCGGGTGGTATACCGTGGCTCGACGGTGGGTAGTGAGGCTCAAGCGGGATAACTTTTGTGTCAGTTACGCCGTGAACGGTGATACTCGGTCCGTAATCAGGACTCAGGTAGCACCTTGTCCGAGGACGATGGACTTGACGAAAGACTTAGCTACTTCTACAGCCCTTCCCGACGGGAGTGCTTTTGTCTCGGCGTACATAGTAAGATAGCGAGGACGCATCTGAATAATTTTGTTTTTATGTATAAATGGATGTACGAAGTGTATGTATTTCGTATTTTATATTTGTATTTGTATTTTTGTGTGAAGCTTCGAGCCATACGCCACCTGTTATCTTTCTGTGCTTCCAACCGGTTCGTCTGCTTACTTGCATTATTGCTAATTCCTTGTTCTCTGCTTGGTGCGATGCATGAGGGTGAGGGGAGGGGGCCTTGTCAGGTAAAGTCTGTTTACCTGTTTACCACACACTCGTGACTCAAGAACAAGAGGTGCAAGTAATGGTTATTTTTATTATTATATAGTGTTTAATAATATTATCAGTTGCCACGATTACACAACGATTTTCCTGCGTCCACGGAGGAAAGACGCAGGTGAATTCATTCCAATTATTGGAATGTGGTATTCGGACTCGCAATTGGCTGCAGGGGCCTGCCGGCTTCGTCGGTGGTTTATTCCGTTGCTCGCATTCGTGGCACAATCGTGTGTATAGGTGAGCAGTCTTCGGGAGATAATGCGAGTAAAAGGTGTCTCGAATTCTTGTGACAGTCCTGCTATAGCCAAGGTGACCAGATGTCCGGTCGTCGTGGCAAGCTTGGAAGATATCTTCTCGAAGACTTTCAGGAATTTCAAGGGCCCACGTCGAGTTGCTTTCCCCGAAGTTATTTTCGTAAGAAATACCTTTTTGGACGGCGAATCTTGGCAGGGCACATAAGAAAACGTTGAGAATCGTCCCTCCTCGTCCCTCCAAGTGGTCGACCATTGCACGCAGCTCAGGATAGTCCCGCTGGAGCGCTTATATGCCGTTAACGCTCACTGCGTAGAAAAATGATCGTCGTCACGTTGTCGTTGTAGTCGGAGAAGCAGGTAGCTGACTAGGCGGGTGCTCTGGACAGGCAGTTGGCGTCGCTCTGCTTTCGGCCTTTCTTGTTGACCACGGACACGTCTTACTCTTGCAGTCGCAGGCTCTATCGAGCGAGGCGTGTTGATGGGTCCTTCAGGCTCGCTTACCAGCTTAGAGATGGTTGTCGGTGGCAACTCGAAAAGGGCTCCCGCATAAATAGGGGGGCAATTTCGTGATAGCCCAGCATGACGGCAAGACACCCCTTCTCGTCATTAAGTAATTTCGTTCAGCGTTCGACAAGGTCCGACTTGCGCAGTCGATTACGTGCTCTGTACCCTCTTGTCGTTGGACTAGTCTGCGCCGAGTCCTGCATGTATTGCTATCGTCCGCGTGAATATTTCTTCAGGCTGACTGGTCGGAGTGGCGAAGAATCGGTGGTGATCGGAGTCGTCGCTTTAGCCCCCAAATGCCCATTTTGTTTTCTTCTCGCCATTCGACAATCTCGGCGTCTTTCGTCAGATCCTTGAGCGTCGCAGAAAGCGTAGTGAAATCTCGAACGAACCGCCGGTTGTTCGCGCAAAGCCTTAGCAATCATCGGACGGCCTTAATTTTGGTGAGCGAAGGAAATGCCGCTAAGGCACAAGTCTTCTCAGGGTCAGGACAAACACCCTCGTTGATCATACGTCACCTAGGAACCTTAGTTCGCTGTAGGCAAACCGGCACTTTGTTCGCATGAGGTTAACTAAGGCGGTCCTGATTGCTTGAAGAACGGCCCAAAAGTGTGGTAGCTGCTCGTCGCAGTTGGCTTTGCATAGCACGACGTCGTGCAGGTAAACGCGACATCTCTGCCAGTTAATGCCTTCTATTGCGGTGTTGCCGGCACCGTAATAGAATTTGCCGGCGCCGTGCACATTCCGAAGGAACTCACCTTTAAATCGGGCAGTCCATCCGGTGTGACGAAGACTGTCTTTTCTCGGACCCGTTCGGCGACGTCGTTCTGCCAGTACCCGCTCTTCAGGTTCATCGACGAGAAATATCGGGAGTGGCGCAGCAGGTCAAGTGTGGTGGATACAGAGGTGCGATACACGTACTTCTTCGTCATCGCGTTGAGCAGCCAGTAAACTATGCAGAATCGAGGCGTTCCGTCATTTTTTTCACCAGTACGGCTGGAGAGGCCGACGCTGTGCACTAGGCTGAATGGTTTTCTCCATTGAACATCTCTTGTACTTGTTCAAAATGGTTTCTCTTTCCTTTGGAAAGACATGGTACGGTGGCCGATGATCATGGAGCGCATCGTCATTGGTAACGATGTGATGTTTCGCAACTGTTCTTTCTGCACTTTAGAGGTGGTCGCAAACTGTCGTTGAATTCGGCGAGGAGGTCTGTGATCTGTGGTCATTCTGTGACACTAAGCTTGGGGTTAATGTGGAGCTGCGGCGGCTGTGTACTGTACGGCTGACATGGAAAGGGCTCGTCAAAAATGGTTGCGATTTCGGCGTCGTCCCGGAGATCCTCAACGTGTAATACAACGGCACCTTTCGTGAGGCTTTGCGCCTCCTGTGGGAAGTTTGTCACGAACTTCCCACAGGCTTCTATCCTGCTGCTCTGTTACGTAGGTTGCGACTTCATCGATCATGGCATCGTGATCACACAGGAAGTCCATGAATAAGATAAAATATCTCGAACAGACCTTGAGGACAACTACTTTCTCTGGACAGGTCTCCCCGTGGATGTCCACGTGTGCAGTACATCTTTCTTTTGGTGTAAGGAGATGTCCGCTAAAGGTTCATATTTTCGGGACATCCCAAGGTGTCAACCCTTCCGAAGGCGGCAAGAGAGCTTCCTCCTCAAAACGGAAGATTCTGCTGCGGTATCGACGAGAGCCTTCGCGTCGTGGCCGTCGATGGTAACGTCGAGGTTATTCGACACCGTCCCTGAAGCGTCGTTCCGATACGTCTCGTTGCAAGTGTGGTAGCCCTCGGCGTTTGTGGAGAATATTAGTGTTTTTCCCAACGGGACAAAGAAAAACACCCAAGAAACGCAGATTTGGCCAATCATTGACCAATGGCTAGCAGTGGTCGTTTGGCCAGAGGCCAGACAGTCGCCAGCCATGGCCCGATGACTGGCCTTCCTCCGGCCATTGTCCAATGTCCACTGGGCATCAGCCATCGGTCATCCATTGGCCGAAAAATGACAACTATTTTTTCATTGGCCAAAATACCATCACCAGACATTGGCCACCTTTTGACTAGAATATCTTCTCTTGGTGTAGGCTTTCTTGGTGGGACCTATGGATAGGTGATGCAGGACGTCGGGGAGAAAGAATGCGGGCGAGCTCCTCGTGCTGATGCGGGTGCGGGAGACGGTGGACGGCGAAGATGCTCGAAGATTTCTCGTGGGCGCTCACCGTACCGTGGGCGCGGGTAGTTCGGTTCCAACCCGCGCAGCCTAAGTTGTCGGTAGGAGCATCGGCGTTACTCATGATCGGCTTCCCTGCAGATGTCACAAAGTGGGCTTCGGTGAGCGGTCGGCCGCACGCCAGTTTTCTTTGGCACAGGGAGTTCGGCCCGGAGGTAGGGAGCTTGTTCCTCGGTGCACCTAGTGTAATGCCGCGTAGGGACTTCCCGCCGATGGTGCGCCTTGTGCTCGTACTGGCGTGTTGTTGGCGGCCGTCGTCGGGCTATGGCGGCGAAGCTCAGGGTCGCTTCCTCTGGGTGCCGCGATGCTGACGGGGGCCTCGGAACCTCCTGTCCGACTGTTTGCTAACGAAGTGCGAGGTGGGGCGTTCGGCAGCCGGCAGCCACTTTTTCAGCCCCTCCCTTATGACGTCGTGGATTATCTCTCGGATTCCCGCAAGGCTGGCACCGATGTCGAGGCTTGCGTGCGCAGGAGCAGCGACGCTCGACAGTCGTTGGTAGCGGACGGCGAAGGCTTCGAGGGCCCGCTCGATATTTTTTGCCTCCTTTACGAAACCATTCGACGGTGGTAGCTGTGTTTCGAACACGGCCACTAAAGATCCTCTATTTTACGACACGCACAATGGTCCTCACTTGCTTTTCTTCTGCGGCCTGGGGATACGTGCGGTTCAATAGCTGAAGAACGTCCTGGATAAAGCTCACCACATTTTAGTTTAATCCTTGAGCCCTCGACTGTAGTTGCTCTTCGGCGTGCTCCCGTCATTGCTGGTTTGCGAAGCTTCGTTGCAGCTCTGCCTTGAGGAGCTCCCTGATGGTAATCAATGCGTCATGATTTTCGAACCAGCGACAAGTAGTTACTTCGAAGGAAAATTAGACGTTCTGCAGGCGCAGTTTGAGACTCCATTGGCTGTGCAGCACCACCCGTTGGTATTGCTGCAACGAGTCTTCGACGTCTACTTATACATCGCCCTGGAAAATCAAAGACGTACGAGGGGCGACAGACTGGTGAACACAGGGGGAGAGAGCGGCGGGAGTCTGTGGCGATTGGATGCCCATCGTCGGCTTCGTCGACTGGTGGGTCTTGTTCGGCAGCCGACCGAATTGCGGGGGCGAACCTTGAACTCGGCGGTTTCCTCGGGTCTCGGCTGTATTCCATGGATGGTATTCGGGAGACGGGAACAGGGCTTGCGCTGCAAGACCTCGGAGGGTACGCTTCATGCGATGCGGTACCTTGAATCCCAACCCGAAATGTCACATATTTAAAAGGGCTCGACAAATGTAAACTGAAAGTAAAGGTTTAAACGGCGAACTTGTGCCTAACAGAATAAAGACGAGCGTCGACCCAGCTGCAGAAAAAGCGGGCGGGGATTTGGCGTGCGACAGTAAGCGAAAGCGAGACTAAGCCGACGAGGTCCCAGGCAGCTCCTAATTAAGTGTGCGTCACTATCTCGAAAATTCTGAAGGGAAAGTTCGAGCGATGAGGAGCTTGGGCAAAAAATGGGCAGGCACTTTCGAGAACAAGAAAGCGGGACGAAACGATAAGAGTTAACGTATCAAGCAAGAACAAACGCGTATCTTATAGGATTTGGTGACCGAGCGTTAATTGTTTGCTCGGCCCTGCGCACGGCATAACCCCCCCCCCCGTTTAATAGCGCATCGTGCTGATGCAGCGGGACGATGCATCGTCCCGATGACTTCCTTGCGCTCCTCCTCCTTTGGCGACACGCGATTACAGTGCCCTAGAAGTTGGATAGTCGGCTCACCGCCCTATTTCCCCCGTGCATTGCGCTGAAGCGGCCGATGTCGAAAACGTCGGAGGCGCACGAGTGGATTCCTCCTGCAACTTGTCCCGCCCACTGCCCCAATTGGTAATTGCCGCCTAGCCAACCTGGTCTGGCCAATGCGCGCTGGAAAGTTTCAAGAGGAAACGCCTACAAGCGCCACCGCCACGTCGACATCAAACGCGTCGGGCCCAGCCGTCCCGTGAGCCCACTACAACTGTCAAGGCCACTGTAACGCGGTTCATTCTGATGGGCGTACATGTGCTCCGCTCTTCGACAACATTAGGATTTTCGCACGGAAGAGATGAAAGTTTAACCGGGAAATTGACAAGGCCTTTTTTTATTTCCCTCAACGACGCGGGTACGTGTCTAAGGACTCTTTTATAACCCTAGTGAGTGACGAGTTTAATATTATTAGGTCGTCCGGCAAGTACGTCTAGGCGCTTGTCGGTTCATGGGAGGGAGTATTTTATTGGGTTGATTGTTTTTGTGTCCATCCAATCCTATTTTTGTTTACTTGCTGTACCGTGCATAAGTAAATGTTCAGTTGTAAGTCAGCGCTGTGTTTGTTTTCTCATTTCACTGGTCATTAATATTTTTTGCGCTGTTTTAATATAATTTCAACATTAAATGCCAACAAGCCCTAATACACACCTCGATGGCATGCCACTTGAATTAAATGCGGGTCAGAAATAATTATCATTTTGTGGCTACATTTTTGATGGTTGTGCCGAGGTCGAGAATGAGAATGATGTACATTACACACTCAAGTGCTTAGCGTACTGATGATTACAATTTTCATTATATTCACGTATAACGACAGAAAAGCTGGAGCGAGCCAGAGAGCACTGCAACAATGTGGCCACGGCTACCCCAACTCTTGTTTGCTATACAGTTTCATAATACTGCTTCTTATATTAAGGTGAAAAGCCATTACATATTTCGTATTCGGCAGCCTCACCCGGGAGCTATATTGGAGTTGGTTTCAGCCTGCTTTGATTCACTCTACTGCATCGTTATTCTGCTGAGCGGGGATGTGGTTCTTTTTATGTTTACTTTGTACAGTGCACTAGTAAAATTTTCACTTGTAAGCCTGCGACGTGGTCGTGTTCTCCTTCCTTCGATCATCGTCTTTTTGGGCTGTTTAATTACTATTTCAACACGACCAATTAACTAGCCCAACTACACCCTTGTTGCAGTTCCTTTCTTTTATATCGGGCCTTTTGTATGTTCCTCCAATCAGCCCCGTCACGACATCTTCTGCATCAACAACATCGCCATGGCGACGTGCAAGGCAAGACACTTCGAATACGCCGCCAGGCAAGGAATTTTCCCGCCTGAGAAAGCCGCTCTATTCGTCTTCACGGGACCCTCGTCTGGACATGCCAAGCGCATGTGTACGGTTATACGCTCCGAGGTTTGGTGGAAGTTATGCTTCTGGAGGATGGTCTAAAGGTCTGGTGCTTTCGAACTTCGATAGAGGAGCGTTTAAAAAAAAGGAAGTGACAACGTTGTACAAGGAAGTCTGTGCCGGAGAGGGAATTTTTAAGGGAGCGACCTCGTGCTTCACTGCTGAAGAAGTCCAAGGAACACAAGGGAGGGGTTTGGGAAAAGCAACATTGAGTTCTTGGGTGCTGTTTCTGATCCAACGACGGACGTAAACTATTTGAAGAGTAGTTCCAAGCATGCTACCGAGGCGTTAGTCAGGCCTCCGGAGTTGCTGGCCATGCGCAGCAAGTGCCGAAAATAACGATACCGCAAAAGGCGGACCTTTGCGCTCTGGAATTGGCGGACGCGCTTTTGAACCGTGCGAAGGAAGAATTTGTGGGTGTCTGTGTATATTTTAATGACTCACGGTTAATTTGCAGGTGAGTGATACATTCTTTTGTCGCGGTGCCAAAGGGACTGTTCTTTGAGAAGGCCAGGGAGGCGATGGTAAAGAATCCTAAACCCTGTTGAAAGCTGATTTAAAGAAAATATATATATAATAAGGCGCGTTATGTGCAGCTTTTTGGTGAAATGGAGCTCGATTCTTTAAGAAAATTCGTGTTGGCGGCAAATTGTAATTTTCTGGAGGTGTTCCTTACGATAAAGACTGGCAAAAAGTACTTGCCATTGAGCGCCATCGTCACCCGAAAGGTTCCTGGCAGGTGAAGGTGTCATGTTTCGCGGAGCGCTACCTGGCATCAACTACGCTCGACGACCCTTTTGATACGCGCAATTCGGAGCGCTTATTCGAATATCTCCGCCAAGATAACCCTGGATCGTGTGACCTGGTGGTGTCATTTGAAGTTGAGGAAATATTTTATTCGATTGCCCTTTACAAGCTCATTCGTGCCGTGAAAGAGCGCATTGACGCGGGCTGGTCTGCGGTTAAGTTCCTCTGATATTGCGAATGATTCCTTCAACAAGTTACAGCGCTTTTACCTCATGTCCAGCTTTGTTACATTTAAAGGCGATACTTATTTTTTCAAGAAGAGCGGTATATGTACTGGGTCGAATGTTGCGACTATTCTCAGTTACATTTATTTAGCGAAGAGCAATATGGCAATTGCTGAAATATCGAAGATTACCTGATTGCGCTGAAATACAGTGAAAGTTCAGAAGGTGAGAATGTGGTTTCCTCGATGTTGCTCATGTTCAGAGAGCTTTCTTCGGGCCTCAAGCTTAAGTGTGTTATTCTGACTAAGGGATCCCAACAATTTTTGGACATCAATATTCTGTGTGAGCCCACCCATTTGTGTTGGTCCTGTCAACCTAGTTCTAAGAAAAGGCACCTGATGTATGATTCTGCACATTCCAAGCTTGTAAAGATAGCCATTGCAGTGCCTGTTTCCGCACCGCCTTGTTGAAGTCGTGACATCATAAGTGTGGCGACATTTTTTTAATGCAGACACAAAGTTTGTCCACTGCTGGCAACATTTGGGGAATTTTCGTGGGTATTGTGGAATTTTCGGTGACAGTGTTTAGAATACCGTGTTTGTTGTGATGCAAGACAAATAATAACTTCAATATCTTTAGTCTTGTCGTATGCTCACAAGGTGTTGCAGGGCATTAAGGGAGTTGCCAGTTGGTACAACGTACCAATAGTGTTTTCGGAACCACCCAAGTTTTCGAGTGTGTGCTGCTGTGAATCGAGGTGGACGCCCGGGAGCGCAATGTAAGGTCGACCACCGCAACCGGTATGTGGCCTCCGCCAGTGGGGTGGTGTACGTGATCCCCTTGTCATGTGGCCGAGTGTACATTGAACAGATGAGGGGATGCGTGAATGCCCGGGCGAGGGGACACTCTTTTATTGCGCCGGTCTTAGGCCCTCGTTTCCGTGTCTCGCGGCGTCGACATCGCCGTCGGCTTCGGCGTAACCAGAGGACGCAGGAGAGGGTACGGAGGAGAAGCAGGAAGTACAGGAGCAGGAGGAGGGGAAGGAACGGTGGAGGACGAAGGGATGAACAGGAGGTAGAGGGTACGGTGGAAAAGGGGAAAGTACGGAGGAAAAGTGGAAGGTATGGAGGAGGAGGAAAAAGTGAGGGTACGCAGGAGAAGGAGGAGGACAAAGATGAGGAGGAGATTATGGAGGAGTGGATGAGGGGAGATACAGACGACGAGGTTACGGTGGGGCCCTTCCTCCTAGGAACGTCACCGTCAACCACATTTGTAAATACATTTTTTTCTTTTCTGAAGTTCTTTTGCGACGGTATATCGCAAAATCAAAATGCCTCAAGAGCTGCGCTCAAATTCGGCACTCAAGCAGATTGCTGAACGTCTTTTATTTTTAGAGCCGAGTTCTTTGCTGCGAGTTTCTGGCTTGAACGGCACCGTCGGCGTCGGTGTAACCACAACGCGCTGCATTATGGGAATATTGCAACCGTGCGTGACGCGCGCGTTGCATTATGGGAAAATTGCCCTCTAAATTTAGCGGAATAATTTTCCACTAAATTTAGCGGGAAAAATGTCCCCGCAAACTGGGAGGGGAGCAGGAGAGGAGGAGGGTAGGATACAAGAGGTAGAGTACGAAGAAAATGTCCCCTCCACCTCCTCAAGAGCTGCGCTCTAATTCGGCATTACAGAGAATTATAAACGTATTTCTCTTTTTTTCTTGCGATTCTTCCCTGTCTGATCACCTCGCTGTCCATTTTGATAGGTGCAAAATTCCTCCGCTCTTTGATTGCATTAGGATCTTAGCGCGGCACAGACGGAAGTCTGCCAGGGAAAATGACGATGCCTTTTTTATTGGTAGCTAAGACGCGGACATGTGTGTTAGCGCTCCGTCCATAGCCGTAACCTGCGACGTGGTTGATTTTATTGGAAACGTCGGGCAGTACGTGTAGGCGTGTTTCGCCAGGATGGTGGAGGGTTGCGTTATCGGGTTGTTTGTTTTTGTGTTCTATTCGATTCATTATATATTGACTTGCTGTACCGTGCAGAGGTAAGATTTTCAGGTGTATGTCAGCCCTGTGTCTGTGTTTTCCTTCCACTGGTCAATCGTCTTGTTGGCGCTAGTTTAATAGCATTTTAACATAAAGTGCCATATTAAGTCACTCTGTTTTTTGTTTTTGTTTTTGCTGCTAGCAAAGGTTATTTAAATCTACTTACGTACGAGCAAATTTTCTGAAGTTTCCTCTGCATCCGAATTCCCTTGTATATTTCGTCTGGCAGCTTCTTCGTGGCCTGTTGAAGCCACGTTTCGGGAGTGTATCAAGTCCCACCTTTAGACAACTGCTTCACCGCATATCCGTGACCGCTATTTAAAGTACTCGCCGAGTTTCGTTTTAGTTATGACACCAACAGGCGATATCCACTGGGGCTACGGTAAGGCCATACACATGCGTGGAGAAACGTTTGAAGGTGGTACCACATCTCTGAAAGACAGCCACATCTGATCAGGCGCTATCATTCACGTGAGTTTGTGATTGGAAGGCATGGAATCGTGGTCTGCTGCCTCTTGTACAGGTCGTACGACCAGTCAGACGTTTAGTGGCGCATGTGTACGGCCTGACGAGGCCTTCGCTGGTTATATCTTGTTTGGAGCAATGAATATTGCACACGTTACTCTAAAAAGCAATGAATTAGAAGGGATAAATGGTGTGTTTAGTTTTCATAATTATTTATAATTAAAAGGGTACGTTACTTGGAAATGTAACTTACCTGTCAGATTACTTCACATTTTCAGAAACAACAACATTACTGATGGTTTGGAAACAAATATTTCGTACTCTTCCATATTAAATGGGAACCACCAAACCATAAAATATTTGTGTTCTTAATTTATCAGTTCTAGTAAACCATCCTCTTTCGGAGACTGGAGTTCAAGTATTCTTTAGTAAAAATATTTCTATAAACATAGGGCACCACTTGAAAATGGAGGGAATATAGTAAAGGTTACAAGTAATCTGATTACTTCCAAAATGAATAGGGTACTCTTGTGATTACTTCCGATATATGTGTTTAAGTTATTAAAGAAACACAAAAAAGGAACGATTAAAAGCGATTTGTTCACTAGTATTTAGTACCCTTCAAGCATTTGTGCAATGAAAAAACTGCGAGGACGCCATTTTGTGGTCGGTAATAATCAGGAAGGAACTGTCCAGGCTCGGGTGTAAGGTACTATTGGTAATTGATGAGTTAGTCCAATCACTTTTCGTGTTTAATTATGTCGTGAATTTTCTTAAGGCTCATCTCACACATCGTTTTTAATTTCACGAATTATAACTCCAGGTGAGTTTCAATTACATATTTCTCATGGAGCCCAACACGTACTTTTGCCACGTTCTTTTTGGTGTAATTCAACTTAGCAAATTAGAAGCAGCGTTTGTGTGTCTAGCTGTGAACCCTTAACTGCATCCGGAACTGTTTCTCAGCTTCTCCTGCTGAAAAATATAGTCTCAGCTGATAAAAACTAATTTCCTTTTAAAACACTCAATATATAACATCTTGAACAATGTATAGTACGAGCAGTTTTTGTGTACTTTTGTTTTTATTTTGAAGCTTTTGGCTGAATCTGAATTGAAAGGTAAAATCGGTTGAGGGCGCCTCTACAGAAGAATGATTTATTCTGCACACTTGTTTAATCCAAGAAATAAACTGAAAGGTAACAGCAGTAAAGTAGATTAGTTTTTGTGCCAAACATTTCTGTTGGCAACCTAAGTCCTTGAAGTGCCACTAACACCCAAAGTGTATCGCATCTTTATAGGTTTGGCCTGATCTGAGTATTTTGGCCATAAATTTCAAGCAAATACCAGAGTTAGTCTTCACTGCATGGTGATTCGGCTGTCACCTGGGTATTTATGACTAAAGTTCAAGAAAAAATGCCAGAATTACGCTTCATTTTTTTATACCTGGCATTTTGTCTTATTCCCGCCATACTGATATTCTTTTAGCGTAGCAAGTAAATGCCACAGAAAAACCAGAGAACTTTGTCACGAAAGAAATACTAAGGAAAACTTATTAGTCTCAAAATGGGCGTGGCATGCTGCATGGTATTTCTCGAGCGCCTTGAAGAAAACATATTGCATATGCGGAAAATTAACATGTATTGTTTTAGATCAATACCTTTTTTCTTTCACAGGCGTGTACTGCAAGTCACGACTATAGTAACGCCCCCATACAAAATACCCAGCGCGTCAGATTCTTTGGTCTCCAATTTTCGGGATATGGACTGGGTTATGATGACCGTCATACAATGATTTGGAAGGTGCGTACTGGAAACGTTTTTCAAAAGATGTTGTAGAATTCAAAATCCGAAATTCTAAGTAGTAAAGCGGTTTCTGAACAAGCACAAAAAGTGTGTGATTACCGCGACATATGGACATTATGCTACAAGTTTCTGCTAAAAAATAAAAAAAAAATCTTCGCTAGAATATCCAGCGATACTGCACTGAAAGGTTCTTCACGGCGGTTTCCTGGTCAAATCCTACAATAGTGGTCCGGGCTATACATCTTATACTTGTGCGAAAAAATGTGTTAGTACCATCTCTTTGGGAAGAGCATTCAGGTATGGTGAGAACGCCGTGGGTTATTTCCTGCATGATATGTATAATTTTGAATCTCGAGGCGTTGAGGTTGCCATATTTTCGCAAGCATCATTAGCCTTGTTCTCAGTTTTATACCGAATCATTAACGTAGTAATATTTTTCCCACTTGCTTTACAAAACGGTAAAGACATGTACACACAATATAAAAAATTACACCAAAAGATTTATTTGCAAAAATATTTATGAAACACATAAAGAACAAGTTTTAGAGACCGAATCACAAATTATTTACCAAAAAAAAATTTCAATTAAAACGACGCAAATCATATCAAAGTGATTATCTTCAAAAGCATTGCTCGAAAATATGAAAAAAAATATTGCTTGGCGATCATTCTACTTTTTGTTATTATTATAAAAAACAGCTAAATGGTTTAATCTGGCAGGATTGCTCTCGAAAACATATATTTTTAAAAATCTGATTTTTTATCTCTTTAATCGTTTACAGTTACTTGAATTACTTTGATGTGGCACAAACTTGAGTAACAGTTGACCTCCTTATAAGGAAGGCATGAACCTTCACTCAAAAAGGATCTAGCTTGTTTTTGTTAGATGGACTTTGCCGCGCGACGTTGGCTTTTAAGTCATATTTTCATAAACTGACGAATTCGGTACAGCGGTGCTGCTCTATTGTTTGGTGTAAACCTTTATGGTGCCCGTAGTTTACTTTTATATTTGTGTTATTTTCGTTTGCTCCTCGGGCCCTCCATCTTTTTCAATACACGTCCAAATTGAGTGTAGTTTACGGAGCTCCGTAAAAGGCCGCGTGGCTTGTATCTATAATGCGGGTGGATTAAATTATCCCCAGCAAATCAGGACATCCACCACTTGCGCCTCCTCTAGCAGTCTGTATTTCCATAGCTGCATTTGTTCATAAACTTTCTGGTTTCCTGCACTGCTCTCTCAGCCAATCCATTGGATTTGGGGTGGTAGGGGCTGAAACCAACGAGGATATTTCTTTGGACTCTACACACTCCTTCAAGTCTGCGCCGTTGAATGGTGGACCGTTGTCTCAAACAATTTTGACCGGATGTTAATGCACAGCAAACAATGTTAGGCAGCACTTGATCATTTCAATAGCCGCTGCCCTCTGCAGCTTATGAGTAGTGTAGTAGAGCGAATAGTAGTCCACTATCACGATTTAGTGGTGACCGTTGTGTTGGGACAAGTCTATTCTGTTAGTTTTCCATGGTCCGGGCGGCGCAGGATGGGTAATAAGAGGTTATTACTGGTACCGTAGCTTGCTTTATTTGCACACAATGCAAGTCTACATTATCTTTTATGTCCTTTTGCATTGTTGGCCACTATAAAAATTCTTTCGCTCAATGTAGTGTCTTCCTTAAACCGCTGTGTGCCCTCTGCCACTTTGCTAGTATTTTACTTTTCAGTTGTCCTGGAATGATGGGTCTATTTGACCAAAACAGCAAGCTATCATCTTCATGTATCTCATTTCTGTATGGCCAGTACTGCTTCAGAGTGTTTGCTAGGTCTTCCTTGCTGACTAACCACTGATCTCTCGCATACTGCAACATGGTGGTTATATCTTTGTCTCTACTTATCCCTTTCAGACATTTTTCCAAGGTTTCGTCTTTGAAGGGGGACAAACTCGAGGTCGTTCACCTTGAAAACTTCTGCCTCCTCCTCCTTTGATGAATTTCTAGAAAGAGTGTCTGGGTGTCTCACGAAAGGTGGACAAAGTCAATATTGCGAAAACAACGCGTCGCAACAAAAAAAGGCTTATCTCGTTTTGATCCTCGGTCAGGGACCTGTTAATGAAAATATTAAAGGCCACATAATTAGATTGTTAATTATTTTTGCGTAATTAACTTTTTTAATATTGTGTTTAAGAGCGTCGTTTCAATTAGGATATTGCTTAGCATCATCGAACAACACTAAATCAACAAATTGCAGAACGATAGAAGGCACGGGCAGCATATTACGGCTTTCTGAAAAATTGCACAAATTGGGCGGGTTTTCAAGTTTCGGTTTGCAGTCGGAGCGCATCTCGACCCTGAAGGAACCGCGCCCCTTGGAGAAATAGTGCAACCAGCCTCTGCTGCTTTGCGCGAGGACAGCGCAGCAGAGGTTGGTTGCACTATTTCTACACGGGTTACGGTGCCGTCGGGGCCGAAATGCACTCCGATAGAAAACCGAAACTTAAAACCCGTCGAATTTCTGCGGTTTTCCAGAAAGCCGTAAAATGCTGCGCCTGCTTCTTATCGTTCTGCAATTTGTTATTTGGTGTTTTTCGATAATGCTGAGCAATTTTCTAATTGAAACTATGCTCATAAGCACATTATAAAAGTTAATCACGAAAAATAATAAACACTCTAATTATCCCGGATTTTAATCATTTTCCTAATTAGACCCCGGCCCAGTACCAAAACGACGCAAGCCTTTTTGCTGCGACGCGTAGTTTTCGCAATATCGAATTTGTCCTATTTTCGTGAAACATCCTGCATAGCTCTTTTCCTGGGTTGCACTTAACATGAAGCTCAAGTTTTTTAAGTGTCAATCTCATCCAGTGTAGCCTAAGAGGGCATTGGTTGAAAGGCTTTCGGAAGATAGTTTCCATTGGCTTGTGCTCGTACTCTACGAGAACGGTATGTCCAAAGTTGTAGTCGTGGAATCAGATGCAACACGCCGGTCCCTGCCCACAAATCACGCAGAATGTAAAATGTTTACTTTTTCTCGATTCCCCAGTGCAGCAGTATTCGTCTGTGTACTGTTTGACAACCACGACGAGATACCTTGTTCACGCATGTGAACAAGGTCGCTAACAACTCCGTTTCGAATTGTGGATAGTTCTTCTGAGCTTCATTCAAGGACCTTGAAGCATAAGCCACTGGCTGTATCCTCTGATGCAACAGTGCACCTGTTCCTCTGGAGCTTTCATCTATTGACAGCGTTACTTGCTTGTTTTTGTCGTAGTAACGCAGTGGGGGTGGAACCGTCAGAACCATCTGAAGGGCTGTGAAAGTTTTCTTGTGTTCTTCTGTCCTTGACCTAGTTGTTTTCTTCTTTAGGACATGCCTCAACGACATACTCACGTCCGACATGTTAGGGATGAACTTTCTGATATTTTACCACTCGTAGGAAGCTCTTCAGTTTGCCCACATTGTTCGATCTTGGTAGAGCAATGATGTCTTTCACTTTGTTCGAAGAGATCTAAAGTCCCTCTGCTGAAAAAATGCGACTCATATTCTTGGTTTGTTTCACGCAGAACTTGCCCTTTTCTTTGTTCAATCGTAGGTTGATCTCTTGGCACCTTTGTAGTGCCGACTGAAGCCAACAGTCATGCTCCTCAGTTGTCTTTCCCCAGATGAGCATGTCGTCTATCAACATTTTTACTTCGTCGACGCCTTCCAACACCATATGCATTGTCTTCTGGAACACCTCGCGAACAGAGGAAATGCCAAAAGGCATTCGCACAAATGCGTACCTCACAAACGGTGTCTCAAATGTACTCAAGGCTGGGCCAGTCGAGCTTGATTAGCCAAAACCCTGTGGCTGGGTCTAGCGTCCATAAGAACTTGGCTTCTTCCAATCGTGTGCCAATGTCGTTTAACTTAGGCATACAGTAGGTTTTCTGCATGAGCTCTTGAGGATGAAAGAAAAGTCGGAGTTTTCTTTCTTTTGTACAACCTCCATAGGGTGAACCCACTTCGTTGGTTCTGTCACAGAGCGCATTTACTCTTTGTTGCACCAGATCTTCCATGTGACTCTTGAACTTGTTCCTGATGGCGACAGAGACTGCACGAGGCTACTGGATCACACCTTGTGCGTCCGGCTTGAGTGTCATGTGGTGTTTCACGCTTTGTAATTCTCCCAGTCCTTGAAAGATGTCTTCATGTTGTTTCGCCGCTTGGCTGCAATGCTTTTCCACAGATGCCGCTTCCTTGATCAAGTTCACTTTTTCGGCGATGGTACGGCTAATCGCGGTGGGTACTACCCGTTGCACGATGTAGAATTTCACTTCGGTACTCCTGTTATCGTGCAAGACAGGCAGGATGACGCGACCTTTTTGTTTGCTGACCTGTCAAAAAAATGTTCTTATTCTAGTAGTGAGGACCTGTGGCTTCTGAGTCGTAACACGTCTAGGTTGCCTAGCAGACAAGATGGAAAAGTTTGCTCCAGTGTCGATTTTGCACTCGTCTTGCTTCCCTGCGATATTGACATCTGTACTCCAGAACACTTTGTCGGCGTCACCATTGTGTAAGCTTCACTCCAATTGTTTTCTCCTTCGAGTCATGGTCGGGTGTCTTGCATCGCTCTACTTGGGGTACGTTGCTTTGTGGCGTAATTTTAGGCTTTGTTGACTTGTTTGGTGTGCGAAACGCACGTGCAAAGTGTCCTTTCCTAGCACAGTTCTTGCATTTCGCATCCTTTGCTGGGCAACCTTCGCTTGTGCGTTTAAGGTATTCACACTGAGAGCATGCTTCCAGTTGCAGCACATGTACTACGGTGGGTGTCGCGCCCGCTTGAATATCCTTGAACTGCTGGGCTCCCGCTTTCTTCGTTTCGACATTTTTAATGACTTGATTAAGCGTTGTGTTTTCATTATTCATATGCTGTTGTAGCCACCTATTGCTCATTCTGAGCATGATCTGACTTCGTGACATACTGTCGTGCATCTTGCAAACTCACATTGGGTTGAGTGTGTACGTAGGTCGGTAAGCCAGTCGTCGAACCGTTCACCGTCTCGCTGCTGCTGTGTTCCAAACACGAAATCCTTGTGGATGACGTTGGTTGGTGTCTTGCACTGCCTCTTGAACAGCTTCACTAGCTGTTCCACTCGCGTCACCCCTCGGTTCTCAAACCTAAGTTTTTGTAAACCTGTCTTGTGTCTTCTCTGATGGCCACCAGAAATGTTGCGGCCTGCACCTTTGCGTCTTGTGACTGGAGTGCAGTGGTGCTTGAAAACAACTTAAACTCACCCCACCGGTTTTCTAGGACTCTTCGAAGTTGCCGGACATGTTGAGTGGCCTAGGGGGTGGCAGCAGAGTGTCGAGGGCTCCTTCCGACGTGGGAGGCGTAAGTTGCATTCCGTTCGATCAGTGCGTGTGATCTACCGGGGCCGTCATCGTTTGTGACTTGTCACTCGTTTTCACTCTTGGAGCTACTCACACTTCAAGCTGGCTGGTCTTGGGTTCCTTCGCTTCTGACACCATGTAGTTTTATTGAATAAAGTGCTTATTTACAAGACCAGGGTGAGGTCGAATAAGCCTGTCCGCCATGCTGTCTAGTGCCCGCCTCGTGTGTCCGATCTCGCGTGTCCCCTTGGCGTCATCCTCACAACTTGCTCGCCCTCTGTCTCGGGATGGAAATCATTCCAGTCTGCAGATTTAGTTTTTACCTGATACAATTTTCGCGACACAAGCAACAAAAGTATTTATGAAGCGCAGATATACTACGTTTTTTTATATTGTTTGTAATATTATTTTTAGCCGCATTAGCGCTGCAATCATGGAACGTATGACACTTTGCTTACTGGAGACACTATTAACGTATCGCCTGTACCTCTGCTATCATGTACCCCTAAGGCTTCAGGCCCTTATTTTGTTGGTGGCCTCCATTTTTAAGCATTAGATTGGCATATTGCCACTTGCGTGATAGAGTTTAGCAAAGCACGCGGTTGCCACTCGAAGGTGCGGGGAGGAAACCAGATCGTGGTTTGAGCCCCGCTTGAGTTTTTATGCGCACACCCGAGTTTCGAGCGTGAGGGTTTGAACGCAAAACTTTGTGCAAATAGCAGACTGCGCTCTTGTTCTCCTTCAGTTGTTGGAGACGGTGGGTAAAGATAACGGTAGCTGACTTTTTGCGTCTAGTCGGAACTCCTTTCATTCAGAATTCCGCACTTTGACTTCGTCGTACGCAAGGTGTAGGATATTAATATGTATTTTCTTAAAGCCGTAGCTTTGCAAGTTTACGAAACCCAGCAGTAGCGTAAGCATGGAATGTGTTGGTTGGTCAGTCTGTAAACGCTAAACGATCTTGGAAAAAAACAGTTACCTGTTACCAGTTTGTAAGCCAAGTGCCCTGCTGATCAGAGGTCGGCATTTTAGCTCGCCCTCACTCGCCCTCACCAACACAGCCTCACTCACCTCAGCACCTCACTCACCCTCACCCTCAGAGCTACACTCACCCTCAGTCTCTCACAGACCCTCATCATCAGAGCCCTTCACTCACACCCACTTAACCTCCCGGCCCTCACGCCCCTAAAGCGATGTGAGACCCTCACACCCTCTACGCCCCTCACGCCACTCAAGCACTCACCGCTTTCACGCACTCATATCCCTCACAGAATCACGTTCCTCACAGCCCTTACAGCCCTCACGCCCTCGCGGTCCTCACTCACCCCCACACTCATGAATTTTCAAAGTTCAGAAACTCACTCCCTCTCACCTCACCTGTGAACATGAGGGTGAGTGAGGGCCCTCATGAGTGAGGCTTGCCGAGGTATGCTGCTGATCAATATACGTGCCTTGCACCCAGGAGTGGGAGGAGCTGAAACAGATGGTTTGAACAAGCACGCACTTTGCACGCGGAATAAAGAGAAGGGAAAGGGGAAAGATAGAGGAGCAGAAACGGACGGTGTAGAAAGAAAGAGCAGTGGAAGATGCATGAAACCGCGCTGCTGATTTATTGGAGCAACGAAAATTCAGCGCTAAGGCTTTGTATCCCTGCCGTGCTGAAGGGAAGCTCGCGTAGCAAAACTAAGAGACGAGTGATGTTACGTCTTTCCAAACTAATTCCTGCCTTTGACACTGCCCGAACTAAGAGCACCGACCACCTCAGGAACTGAAAGAACAGTGGTGTTTCTGCCTTATGGTCCACCTGAACTAATGTTGCCGCAACTCATATGAAGCTACTGCTTTTAAAACGATTTCTAGAAAAGATTTATAGAGTTAACAAACATTATGTCAATTTGTTTACCCTCATTTAATTTTCGTTCCAGAGAAAATAAACCCTCCATTCCTGTTCTGCTCCGGAACTAAAAAAATGTATTTATTTTTATTATTTATTTGATCAGGTTACCTCGCAGCGACCAGAAGGAGGAATTGCGAGGGAGAAATGCGAATACATGATCAAATGTTTAAAAGCACAAAGTACGATAATATGAGCGCGCAAGACAGATTGGTATCCATATAGAAATATTATATCTGGGGCATATCAGGCCATATCAAACAATATATGAATATATTCGCCCCATATACAGCCTTATCTGGCGTATAGGAACCGCGTGCGTAGCTGGCCAAGCGGGCAGCGCGGCGGTGGCCTAACGGTTATCGTGCTTGCCTCCCACGCGAAGAGCCAGGGTTCGATTCCTGGGAGCGACGCGTCTTTTATTTATTCTTCCAATTTACTGTTCCGGTAAATTCGAGAACTATGTTGCATGTTCGAGGTTAGAATCTTCTGTGCCCGAACCTTCTACGCCGATTGTTCGAGAAGCCCACGCGTGTACAAAAGGGGCTCCACGTGGCTAGCCACGGTCAGTCTCGCCCAAGCGATCGACCCTGCGATTTCGCCGACATCGATGCCCGCGACGCTCTGCTGTTTTCTCCACTTCCTTTTTTGTTTTGGGCACAAGTTCGCCCCATTAAACGTCTAGTTTCTTCAGTTATCATCGGCTCATGAATTGTCATTCGTGACATTTTGGTGGAAGTGAGGGGTATCGCATTCTATGCCCGTGAAGCGTACCCCTCCGAAGACATCCGGGCCAAGTGAGGTGCTCAGCCCCGGATGGCTACCCTAAGCAGAAGACGCCGACGCCCGAGCAAGCCGCCGTACCAAAGTCCAACTCCCGGGATCCGGACCCCTGCTGCAGAAGCCGAAGAAGAACATCCCGACGATGACCTCCCCGCCCGTCGTCGTCCGGCCCGTCGCTCCGCGGACGCCTACTCACTTCCTCGGCGAGAGCTACGAGGACGTCGAAGACTGGATCAATCAGTACGAGCGCGTGGCTCGCCACAACAGGTGGAGTGACGAACACCACCTGCAGAACCTCTATTTTTCGATTGAAGGAACTGCAAGGCGCTGCTTCGAAAACCACGAAGCTTTCTTGACTTCATGAGATTTTTGCAAGACCGAGCTGACGCGTACGTTAGCCAATCAACACAGAAGAGAGAGGGCCGAAGATTTGCTGCAATCCAGGACCCATTGCCCCAATGAGAGTGTCACGAGTTTCGTAGAAGACTTCCTGCGCCTGAGCTCCCGCACCGACCCTCAGGCCACCGAAGAAAAGAAGCTGCGTATTTTGATGCGCGGCGTGAAGGACGACATTTTCGGTGAACTCGTACGCAACCCACCGACGACCGTTCAAGAATTCGTCACCGAGGCGGCGAACTTTGAGCGTGCCATACTTGCAAGGGCAACCTACTACCAGCGGCATCCCGGCGTAGCTGCCCCCTCGCCATCGGGATTCGACCATGGCTCCAGCCTGACTGAAATTCGCGAGATAACTCGCGACGTCGTCCGACAAGAGCTCAGGAAGCTCCTGCCTGCTGCCAACCAACCGGTTTCGCTGTCAATAGCCGAAGCTGTCCGCGAAGATGTTCAGCGGGCAATCCTAACCGGAGGCTCCTGCCACCGAAGCAGCACCAGAGGAGCCTGTTGTAAGCTACGCCGCAATGGTCCGACGAGCACCACCAACCCGGCGTCCGTACGTGGCGACTCCCCAACGTGAACCTCCAGCGCCGCAGTATTCCAGACGCCAGGAAGATCGGGCGCACGTCCGCCCAGAACAAGCTGCGCCAAGAAAGACCGACGTGTGGAGGACGGCCGACCGACGCCCGTTGTGCTACCATTGCGGGGATTGCGGCCACATTTATCGTCGATTCCCCTACAGACAACTGGGGCTGCGCGAGTTCCACCCAAACGACCCGCGCCCAAGGTACGACGAACGCCCTCGTGACATCAAGGAGTACGAACGACGTTCGCCATCTTCAACGCCTACTTTCCGCCGTGAGTGCCGCTCACTGTCGCTCAGACGTTCAGTGTCTCCAGCGCCACGGCCCCGCCGAGAGAGCCTGTCTCCCCTGCGTCGCCAGGAAAACTAAGTGCGGCAACGCCTGGAGGTGGCCTAGCCGAAGACGACCGAAGTAAAGAGCCTCCAAGAATCACGGAGCGCTCCCACTCCTCCGAAGCTATGCACCACAACGACGCGCCTGCATCGGTGTCCAACAACCTAAACGTTATCATCGACAGCCACGACGCATCGGCACTCATGGACACCGGAGCAGACTACTCAGTCTTGAGTTGGAGGCTCTCTCGCCGCCTACGAAAAGTGACAGACGGCGTCGGAAGGCCCTCAGATACGAACCGCCGGTGGGCACCTAATCACACCCGTCGGGAGATGCAGTGCCCGCGTCGAGATCCATGGTGAGACGTACCCTGTGAAGTTCGTCGTTCTGCAAGACTGTGCGAGGGCGTCATCCTCGGAATGGACTTTCTCTGCGAGTATGGCACCGTCATCGACCTCAGAGCAAACCGGTTGACGCTACGAAAACTTGTTTCACCACCGGAGGAACCGAAAGCGACATCATCCGCGGTCCGAGTCCTCCTAAGCCATGTGAACTTATTGCCGCGGTCGAGTGTTTTCGTGCCCGTCGGGGTCACCGAAGCTTTCTGCGGCGAAGTTCTGCTCGAGGGAAACCTCCAGTGGCTTCTAGGAAGGGGAATAGGCGTCGCAAGAGGAGTAGCTGAACTTCAGGATTGCCGCACTGTGGTCCTCGTGACGAACTTCCGAAATGAAACGCAACACCTCACGAAAGGTGCAGCCGCTGGCCACATCAAGGAACTGCAAAACTCCGCCGAAATCGCCGTCATTACTGACGAATCCTCGCCAACTGAGCAAGACAGTACGTCGGCAGCGCAGCTCGACATCGACCCTAAGCTTCCGGGCCCGAAACGACGGCAGCTGATTAACCTCCTCGCCGAATACCGCGACTGCTTTGCGACGTCGTCAAAGGTGCACCGAACCGCCGTTGCGAAGCACCGAATCGTTACCGATGACGACGCGCGCCCTGTGCATCGATCGCCATACAGAGTCTCCGTTAAAGAAAGGGTTGGGATCCAGGAACACGTTCAAGAGATGCTGAACGTCGACATAATCCAACCTTTAATCAGTCCGTTGGCCTTTCCAGCCGTACTGGTTAAGAAGAAGGACGGAACGCTTAGGTTCTGCGTGGACTACCGGCAGCTGAACGCGGTGACGAAAAAATACGTCTATACACTCCTTCTGTATCTGACGACACGTTAGACCGGCTGTGGCACTCTCGACACTTTTCATCGATGGACCTGAAGAGCGGCTACTGGCAGATCGAAGTCGACGAACGGGACCGAGATGAAGACAGCTTTCTTCACGCCGGATGGACTGTACGAGTTCAAAGTGATGCCCTTTGGACTGTGCACGGCGCCAGCAACTTTTCCAGCGTGTCATGGACACCGTACTGGCAGGACTTGAAGTGGCAGAGCTGTCTCGTCTGCCTCGACGACGTCGTAGTGTTTTCCAGCGACTTCGACAAGCACTTGCGACGACTCCGAGCTGTTCTCCAAGCCATACGAACTGCCGGACTCACCCTGAAGCCGTCAAAGTGTCGGTTCGCCTATAACGACTTAAGTTCTTAGGTCACTTGGTTAGTAGTGAAGGCGTTCATTCCGAACCAGAGAAGACTCGCAACGTCGCAGCATTTCCAGCGCCGAGAGACAAGGAGGCCGTGCGAAGGTTTCTTGGACTATGTGCCTACTATCGGCACTTTGTTAGGGATTTCGCTAGCATTTCCGCACCACTCAGAAAACTCACAAAGGACGCCGAGAAGTTCGAATGGGCCGAAGAGCAGCAGCGGGCTTTCGACGAGCTGAAGCGACGACTGCAGACTCCTCCTGTTCTTGGACATTACGATCAGGATGCGGAAACAGAAGTTCACACGGAACGCAAGTAACGCAGGACTCGGCGCGGTGCTGGTTCAAGTGCAAGAAGGCACTGAGCGAGTTATCGGCAACGAATACTGTCCAAGGCGGAGAAAAATTACTCTACGACTGAGAAAGAATGCCTTACGGTCGTCTGGGCAATAACGAAGTTTCGTCCGTACTTGTACGGGAGCCCGTTCCGTGTAGCCACGGACCACCACTCGCTCTGCTGGCTTGCGAACCTGAAGGACCCGTCAGGACGCCTCGCTCGGTGGAGTCTCTCGACTACAAGAGTTCAACATGACTGTCGTCAACAAGTCAAGCCGCAAGCACAGCGACGCCGACTGCCTGTCCAGAGCCCCCGTAGAAACACCTTCCGGCAGCAGCAACGACGATAACGACGAGTGCTTCCTAGGCGCAGTGAACACCAACGACATGGCACGACGTCAAAGAGACGATCCTGAGTTGCGCGCGCTAATCAAACACCTTGAAGGACGAGGGGGTACTGTCCCCCGTGTTTCCTCGAGAGCCCTGCCGACTTTTGTCCTTCGACGAAGGTGTACTTTACAAGGCGAACTGAGCCGACACTCAGACAATATAGAGCCTTACCTGGCAAAGATAATGCCTTATCTGGAATACATACAACCTTATCTGGCATACATACAGCCTTATTTGAGGTATATACTTCTGTATCTGGCGTATATATAGCATATATGGCGTCCGGTTTTCAATATATACAAAAAGTTAAAAGATGTAAGTAATAAAAAAGTGCTTTGTTTGCAAAATGTAAATGAATCATTGTTCGCGAGCTAAATATTAGCACAAATAATCTCAATTTTCAGCTTTGGCAAGCTTAAGTTTGTGAATATTTGTGCTAATTTTCACGAGGACTTCAGTGTAGCTTAATTTTTTCAAAGTATTAACATTACACCATTGGCTAAATTCCCCAATTCCGTACTCGAGGAATCATCGGAATAGGTTGTTTTTTTCAGCTCCCCAGATGCTGACATTTCATACATTATTATCATTCTCCTACAGCTTCAAAGACGCTGATATTAAGTTAGAAACGCTAAAAATGCTATAAACAGCCCCGCTGACTCCGAGCTAAATCGTGGTTTTGGTTGTTGTGGTTTCTAGGATTTTCAAGCAATCCCTGCTAAAACAACAATCACGACATTGTTAATATTGTAAGAAACTTCCGCGACTCAGCAAGGTTGAAAGGTGGATTGCATGCAAAGTATCATAAACGCTGGCATTGAGCATATATTTTAGAAGTGATCTTACAGGTCCCTGGGCTTTAGAGGACGCCTGTTTAGGGTGACTCCGAATTAAAGTCAAATCTGGGTAACCATGAAATTTGCCGAAATTGCCGATCGCTGAGCAGCTGAAGGAACACCGTTCCCATGATTCTTCGAGTGCGGACCGGGGCACTTGGGGAATTCAGCAAATGGTCTATTGTAGACAATAAAAATATATAAAGTGCTGATTTCTTGCTTGTGCGCTTTTTATATGCCTGGCCAGATCTCGAATTTCCATACTCAGCCAGATCTGGGATTTACATATCTGGCGAGGGATGTCAGACTATATCTGGCATGATGAGGGTATATATGTCAGATATACCATATCAGGTTATATGTGGCCAATTTTTGATATTTGCCATATCTGAAATCTTTAGATCTGGCCATATATAATTTTTTAAAAGTAGTAATTACATGGTACTCAATTGAACAGTGGCTTGAGCATGAAAACACTCGCATGAGTTTAAAAAGTCAGCTTTTAAGATATTATCAAAGGCCAGAGTTGAATATGTGGTGTTGATTGTGTCTTCCGGTAGAGAGTTTCAGTCGGTCTTCGTAGATGAAAAAATATGTTTTAAATAATCATTTATACAACAGTACTTTCTACTGATTTCTCCTTCCTGATGTGAAGTGGAGAGGCAGCATATTGTAATCGCGTAACCCTTATTATGTGACCTAGTGAGACTAAACTCAGCTGTACTTTTACCTCGCTAATAATAGGTCCAAAGTTGTAGTTGCTTGCTGTAAACCTAGCTGCTAATTTTTGTATTTTCTCCAGTGGTTTCACGAGATAGGAATATCTGGGGTCCCAGGAAACACTTGCGTACTCTGAAATAGGTATAATATAGGTAACATATTATCTACGTTTTGTTCATAGGGACATCTATTCAGTTATTTTTACTAAAGTTAAGAATCCGATTCATGTTCGCGGTTATGCACCCCACGTGTTTTGTCCAGGTAAGGTTTTTCTTAAAATATGCGCCAAGGAATTCTACATCTGATTCTCTCGCATAAAAATATGCGCTGATGCCATATGTAAAGAGGATGGGTTTGCGCTTGTGCGTAAGATGCACGCGATTACGATTATCTTTATTTAACATCATGTCCCATGTTTTGAACCGGGCTCAGATATGGCGGATATCATCCCATTTTGCCCAACAGTCGGCCATTTCTCGAACTATAAGAATAGACTACACAGTCATGCGCATAGTGCCTTATTTTTCATTGCAGTGAATAAGTGAAATCATTGATAAAAAAGTGGTCGCAACACTGACACCTTTGGGAATCCGGATGTGATTGTGTCGTGGGCTGAGACTCTGAGTGCTTGCTTTTTATAAAAACGATTGAATTCTCTGCTGTAGAAAATTTGTCAATCATGCGATGTTGGCCAGCAAGATTAACCTTAAAAGTTTATAAATGATAAGCGAATAAAACATTGTGTGAAACCCTTTCTGAAAATCACGAAAATATGCAATCCACTTAAAGTCTCTTTTCAAAATATTATTCGAGATTGTGATAGAACTCAATCAGCTTGGTCTCACCAGAAAATAATTTTTCCAATCCCTGTTGCCAGGGAGTGATATAGCTATTTTTGACTAGGTGACTGAAAATATTGCTGTAGATTATCTGCTCCATTAGTTTAGAGTAGGTGCACAGAAGATAAATCGGATTGTAGTTTCATACGTTTTTGGTCCACCCATAGGTATCGGAACAACATTTGTGTTTTCTACTCGCTTGGGAGCCTACATTCTAGAAATCTATATTTCGAACATAATTTCTATACCATGACATGATCCATGATCATTTAGTTAGAACACGATTGGCTCTACCATCGTAACCGCCTACTTTGTCTGATTTTGTTTTATTTGCTACTTTTAAGATTCCCTTGTAAGAAATTTCATTTTCGTCCATTCTGTTTAGGGAACAGGGGGCAAAAATACCAAGTGAAATTTAATATGAAACCGCGTCGCTTTCTTTCTTTTCTGTGATAATTTGACCGCGGTCACTAATCAGGGGAATTCTGAGTGCTACTTTAGTTTTTGACTTCACATATTTCTAAAGTTATTTTATATTACTTTACAGTTTTTCACCCAAAGAAAAATGAAATCTAAGTTTGCATTCATCCGACTTAAATTTGAAATGTCTGCTTACAATGTTTAATTGTGAAAGAGAATAATCGTCGTTGCTTTTAAGGTATCTCACGCATGCCCGTTTTTGTCTGTTCAAGGAGCGTTGTTCAGGGGCCATCCACGGTTTATCTCTTCGTCGCCTGGAACTTAGTACCATGGAGGGAATGAATACAACAACTAAATATATTTCTTTCTGAAAATATTTTACAGAGTAGCAAGATCTAGTATGTGGGAATGCTCTCTACACTTCGACAAATAGTCACAGATATTATTTAAGATGCACTGATAGTTACCGCGGTCATAAAAAAAATCTCCTATGCGGATTGGCACTTCTGGTTTCGGATGCGCTGGCTTGGCACTGTATTATTATTTCGTGGTTTCAAATACCAGGAATACTGGTGAGAGACTTAATGAGGCCCTCTCTCCCTCCCTACTGCTAAAAAAGCAAATACAACGTACTCGCCATCGCTTCGCCTTGCCTCGTCAGGAATGACAAATGCTGATACAGTTCAAAGCTGAAAATAAAATTAAGAAACGTCCTTTAAGCGGATGTAAGCGGATGCGGTTTGAGATGGCACTTACAACGGCTGTAAGCTGCACCTGGAGCTCTGCACTCGGTACACGAATGTTGAGATGCCCCAAGTGTCACCCCAGACGCGACGGAAGCGGATTTGCGTCACTATATATGGAATTGACCTGGACAACAGCCTGGGCGCACTCGCCTGCTTAAACCTGCAGATCTCTGACACAGTGCACCCACCAGCTACCATAAGTGCCTGCATGCCAACCAATATAACATTGTTTCGCTTTATTAATACCAAAAGCATTGTATCATATATATAAAAATGTATGGCTTAAAAAAAACCCTATGTAATAAAAAAGTGCATTCGGTGATATTTGAGACCTCGTTTGCGATAAACTAACTTCAGCGTTGAAAATTCTCAATCCACACGAACCTGTGGGGCATTTCCACCAAGGGGCACTCGCGCTATGCATGAGTAGCCGGTTACTCTACCAATGGACGGTAGCTTCTGCCATATACCCTACAACATTTGTGTGGGCTTCCTCAACTGCCATTCAATAATTGCGGCATAACGACAGTTGTCTTCTTTATCGCTGCGTGAAACGAATATTGACATACCTGAACTTTCCACTGGAACAGAAAATGGGTAAGACATTTATGAGGTTGCGGTCATGGCAAAATATTAAATACCACTCGATTATGCTTTTTTTCGCCCAAAATTACCAGGTAATTTTGTTCGTTTTTTTTTGTTCAGTTTATATCCGTAGTTTGTTTATCACAATTTTACTTTCTAAAATAGTTGTTTTTCTAGGCAGTGATTGTATTACGTGGCATAGTACATTTTTGAACACAGTCTGGGCGTAGGAGCAGCGGCAGTGAGCTACTGTGGGTCAGTCACCGCTCCGTTAAAGCCGCAGGATGCAAGCCGTTTCGTTTTCAATAGCCGGTGAGCAGATTTGCCTTATTAAACGTATATTTTCAGGTTTACACTCATTGGCTTTTCTTTCCGGTGACAATATCATCCCCGCAAAATCACCCACGTATTTTGGCTGTCAGTTAAGCTTAACCCTGCTCCTTTTTCTCAAACTCTATTTTTGCTTTTCTCATTGAGTGTAGAGAATTCAAACTCGCGTTTCCCAGGCTTTGACAATCACAAAATAATTCAATGCGGTTCTTAGTGACAAAACAAAAATTATTGAATGGCCTCATTTTCTCGACACCCGTTAGTTCCGCGTGCAAATTGTTGTAATGCTGGATATTTTTGTTTGTTTATTGTATAGAGGTATCTATATAATATTTCCGCACTCGATTATTACGCAAGCATAATAGGGTTTTTTATTTTAGTAATATTGTTGCGTAAGCAACATTTTTAACAAAATCGTCATCACTGACGCCCTTATGTATCGCTAATGTGTTCACCTTGCTTTTAGCATCATCGAATGAGCATATGCCGATATGTTTCGAGCTTTTACGTGTTTACAGTTTGTCTGACTGTCGTCGGATGTCCATATTGAATATCATATGTAGAATGGATATATTTCGTAATTTTGTTTCAAACCTATTTCAAAATTTGATCCACCAATGTTTTTGCCACACAATAAATATAAATGTAGAATTTACCATAAAATTATATTTATTTAACATAACTTATTCATTTAAACTGAATTTAATTACCCGAATTTATTTCACTTTTTTAATGCTTGTCACTGCAGATCTGCGAGGCAACGAAGCGGTATCCATCTCTAAGTTTTGGAGTGGCGTTGTTTAATCTTGAATCTGAAGACACCACAAGAAAATGCGTAGGAGCAAGTTATTTTTACTATACTCCAGGCTACACGCGAACCTATGGAATTTTACGTTTTGCCAGAATCCTTGCTAAAAATCCAAAGTTTTTAAATTCAAATTCAAAGTGCGACTATGAAAACAAACTCTGAATGTCCTATTTTAATTTGATTAAATTGGATTTCCTGCGCAAGCGTCATGTTTCTCTTAACAATTATACCTTCTCAAGAAGCGTAGGAAAAAGCTTATGTTCTGCCAACATGTGGAGAACATGACTGATTACCGCCGCTTAATATGCTTGAAGACAGAACGATATATGTAAGCATCTTTGTTAGCATTATGCTATTTATCAATACGCGCACATTTCAAGCCCTCAAGGCAGTGCTCCTTTCTCCTACATCCAAATCGTGTTAGAACTAGTTGGCGCAGGGGATCAATAATGCGCATAAGTTATATTTTCTTAAAGAGACAAAATGTCTTCTCAATTCTCCTGAACTATCTGAACAAGTTCAGCAGTGCTGTCGATTCAACCGGAAGTTGCCCGGCCGTTGCACTGGCGCGTCCGATTCATTCAAGTTCTGAACAAGTTCAAACCCAGTCTTAGAAAAAAAATCTCTATCGTTTTCCTATAGGAGAAACGCTCTTGTAGCCTATGCTCCTAAAAAAGGTAGAAACTTTGGTCCCTGAAAAAGGGGAGCAAAGTTATTTCATCGTATGCATTTAATTATGACGGCTCTAAGTCGAGCAAAGCGAGCTCATTAGGGCTTAGAGGAGACTTCCAGTCAAAAATTCTACCAGATCGGTTTATTGTTTTCCTGTGTTCGCTGTTTAAACACCAGAATTTTTAATGTATCCTGATGTGCACACGAGAGTGGCTTAGTGTCTTTAGGTGTGCACACTAGAGTGGCTTGGCGTTTTTGTGTGCATCTCAAAGTGGATTAGTGTGTTTTCGTGTGCACATTAGAGTGGCTTAGGGTGTTTTGGTGTGCACATCAAAGGGCCTTAGTGTGTTTCGCTGTCACGTTAAAGTTACTGTGTGTGATTTGGTGTGCACATCAGAACAGCTTAGTGTGTTTTGTTGTGCACATCTCAGTGGCCGACTGTATCCTGACGTGCACATCTAAGTAGCTCATTGTGTTTGTGTTTTGCCTGCACATAACAGCAGCCAAGTGTATGTATCCTCACGTGCACATCAGTAGCTATAGCTTGTTTTGGTGTGCATACCACACCTCTTAGTTCATCTTGATGTGCGCATCAGAGTGGCTTACTTAGTTTTGGGGCGTACACCACACCAGCTAGGTATCGTGATATGCACATCAAACCGCTTAGTGCGTTTTGGTGTGCACACCCCACAAGATAACAGATTCTTATGGTCCCCTCAGGTCAGCTTAGTGTGTTCTTTTGTCTAACACAAACCAACGTATTCTAGAAAAACTTGATTTTTAAACAAAGTTTACAAAAGGCGGACGCAATATTTCGCCCGAATACATAGGAATGAAAAACTTTGTAGTTTTATGGAACAGAGGAAAATACGATCTGGCAGATACAACTTTTGTACATCACCTTTTAGGAAAACCAAGTCCATAAAACAAAACAGAGTAATGAGAAATGTTTGAGACAATTGTGTTGCATATGTGAAACATCCTAGCATCACACACATTTGGGTTTATTCTGAGATTCCAAATGACAACTGCCTGCGTTAACAGCGCTCTTCATTAGATAGTTTAATCCGTGCCAGGTACAATTGATAGTTCCTAAAATCAAGAGATACTACCGCTAATCAGGAAGGCTGATAACGGTGGCGATCTTCCAGTCTCTCTCATTCTCGACGTTATCTCCCTCAGTATTGACAGGTGGTCGAGCTCCTTCTCACCTACGTGACTCTCCCCGACTACCCTTCTGGTGACATAACCTCGTCGTAAACCATTAATCGTAGACCACATCATTTCTCCTCTCATCTGTCAACCAATCAGTATCGAGGCTTGCGACCACGCTTTTATTCAGGCTTCACTTTTGTGGGTTCACCTAGTTCACAAAAAATGAGACGTTTACAATTCTCTGTAATGCCGAATTAGAGCGCAGCTCTTGAGGAGGAGGAGGAGGGTACAGGGGGGAGGGTCACGTGTGACGTCACACGTGAAGTCACGTGTGAAGCCATTAAGGAAAGCGTCCCATAATGCAACGCGCGGTTACGACAACGGCAACGCTGACGGCGCTCAAGCCGGAAACGGGCGCCTAAGAGCTGCGCTCTAAAAGACAGGCATGAAAAGATTCACAAGGTCTCGGTAGCTTCCAACTCGTGCTCATCCCGCCGAATCGAGCAGGAGCTTTAGGCTAATTCCGCTCTACCTGGCGGACGGCCGCCATCATGACTTTGTTTTAAAGCGGAGTTTATTCTTTACTTCTTTTGCCGTCCTTCAAAACGTTGCTCGCCTTGTAGTTTCGGTGTTATATGCCCTCTCTTGCCTCGCGATTGCAAAGCCGTGAATGGGGAAAGCGAACGCTTAAGGTGAGCGTAACTCTACTTTGTTTATCTTAAGTTCAACTGCCCTTGAAGGCTAGGGGCCTCTACAGCCAATCGAACACCCATTTACAAGTTATGTCACCTTGCTTTAACTCGCCTGTATCAGTTCGGGAGCTAAAACCGCGCTTGTTGCAGGTCAAGCATGGAAGCGGTGCGTGTGAAACGTTTATTGTCTGTTGTATTAGAGAAAATTCAACTTAATAGAATTTCCTCGATTTACTGCACAAGTTCAAGCATTTTCGGGGACCATGGCGGGAACATCTTGACGTGCGGAAGCTGGAGCGCAGCTGTGCTGTCTCAATTTCGCGAATGGGAGCGGAGGGATGGCACGGTATGCTATACTATCACAGAGTCCATGCACGTCGAGCGGAAGCAAGCTCCGTAGAATATCTACGCCATAAGTTTTGTGCCACACGAAAAATGTAGGCCTTTCGGTCACGCAACGGATCAGGTATGCCTGGAGAGTGGAAAGTCGACTGCAACCTACCGCCCTTGCGCAATATCTCTCCAGCATGAACTCTAAGGCCAGGGCTCGTATGTCGGAATTGAAATTGCTGACTTGCCGACTGGGTACAATACATTAGGTATAGTTGTTGGGAAGTTACTGGCGATGCACGATTGGCAGAACGAAACTATTAGATTTCCGTTTTGCAGCTCCAATAAGGGCATGCGGCACTCATAGATCAAAGTATATTTTGCCGGCGGAACAAGACATGCTGCTTGTGAGCACTTTTCTTTAGCATTTACCGCAACTAAGTAGTTCTTTGGACGATCGTTCTGTACGACTCGCTCAAAGTCTCAGAGCGAAGTTTGTAGTACAAGTAGAACAAAATTTACCGCGTTTTTCTTCCAAACGATGAATATATTATTTTTTTTTTTCACAAAAACTATTTGGAAGCGAGCAGGCAAGAAAACAAAGGAGCCCTCGTCGGAGACGCATTTGTTGATTCCGCGGGCATTACGTGGTCGAACAAAAGTGGCAACGGAGTTACATTTGTCAGACATCTTAAACACACAGGGAGGTCATTTTAATTTTTAGTTTATTACTTTCACTAAATCTCTAACTCAGGTTTAGAGTGCCCATAAAATCTTCTAAAATGAACACTTTAATTTTGAAGAAATCTTCCTTTGCAAAACTTCAAGTCGGCTATAGTGCCATGAATATTGAATAGACCATATTGACGGCTAGGACAGCGTTTCCAAACAGAAGCCTGATTCCTGCACACAAGCTACAACTTATTTTGCGCCAGCTCTCTTTCCCTTCCTTTCCCCTAACTTCGACGAAATAAAATAAATAATCACTTTTTCCCTTCTTTGTTTACTATATTACCACGGCTGCACTTGTCAATCTTCCCACACTCCCAATGTTTATAAGGTGCAGCCTGTCCCCATGGAGAGAGTGGTTTTCTAAATACCTTGGAAGACAGGCCCTTTCTGACATTTGCAAGCTGAGATGACGTGCCACGTCACTGCTGCTACTCGGAGCATGGGCCTTAAATCCGCAACGGCTGTCGGCTACCCCATTAAGCGAATTCAAAACTAACAATATCAGACAATAAAAAGAACAAAGAGCTGGTCGAAAATTGAGTCATCCGAAACTAGTGGCGGGGATGGTCTAATCGGTTAAGGCGTCGCCACTGATACGCGAAGGGTGCGGTTCGATCTTTGCTACTGGCCCAATTTTTCGCCAGCCTCTTATTTCCACTATTCCTTCCTCCTAACTTTGATTAAATATTGGATTAAATCCATATTGAGGATTCCATGCGTCTTAGAAATTAGGACTCGTGAACTATTTCAAAACTTTTTTTTACCTAAATGGCTAAATATTGAGCCCGCAAAAAATATGTCGTTTACCGTATATGCAAAAAAGCCACCTAGGTTCAAACATAATTGGATAGTTTGATCGGTCGTTTCGGATGCTCTCTTTCTCTTTCATGATCCCTAACTTTAATACAATAAATTCAATGATCACCTTCTCCCATCAACGTTCACTATATATATATATATATATATATATAACGTATATATAGTAGATGATCATTGATATTTATTATATATATATATATATATATTGTAAGAAAGACAAACTAGAGATAAAAAAGCACCGGCTTTACTGGCCGAGCCCTGGAGCAATTTTGCCCCGCGAGCTCTAGCGTGAGCCACGCACCGCCCGTGCAGGTGGTGCGCCGTTGTGGATGGTAATGATAGTGTTGATGTTGATGGTGATGAAATTGCGCTATTACAATATCCTCCCGTAGAAGAAGATGGAGGCCTCCTGGCCGACCTTTAGGTTGGGTATAAAGTTGCGCCATGGTCGGAGCGCTGGACGAAGGGCTTCATGCGGGATACATGAACGTTTTCTAGCGCCCGGAAGCGCCGATCGGTTGACGGCTTTAGCGGGGTCACGGAGTAATTGACTGGGGATGTTTGATGAAGGACAGTATAGGGTCCAAGATATTTGTGGAGAAGTTTCTCGGAGAGTCCTGGCGTGGGCACGGGCGTTCGAACCAAGACGAGGTCACCTGGATGGTATATTACAGAAGTGCAATCTTCGTCGTAACGCTGCTTTTGTTGTTGTCGGTTGTCATTGGTGCGAAGGCGAGCAAAGTTGATGGCATTCTTCGGCTCGGCAAACTGTTTGTGCTACGAAGGAGTTTTGAAAGTTGCTGTCAGTGTACGGAAAAAGGCTGTCTTTGGTGCAGGACACTTCCCGACCGTAAACGAGAAAGAACGGAAAGAATCCCGTGGTCGATTACATATAAGTGTTGTAGGCGAAGCTGGGGAAAGGAAGAATGAAGTGACAATTTTTGTGGTCGTTGGAGATATACATGCTAAGCATTTGCGATAGGGTTTGATTGAACCGTTCGGTAAGACCGTTTGTTTGCGGGTGGTACGTGGATGTGAATTGGTGAATAACCCTAGAAGCACCAAGAACTTCTTTTACGAGAGCAGACAGAAACGCGGTTCCACGTTCGCTGAGGAGAAATCGTGGCGCACTATGGCGTAAAACTATGTTGGTAAGAAAAACTGTGCAATTTCTTGTGCAGTACCTGAGATGAGAGGAGCCATCTCGACATACATCGTAAGGTGGTCTATGGCTACCACGATCCACCGGCGGCCAGCCGACATCTTCGGTAGTGGTCCCTAAAGGTCGATACCGACTCGGTAGAAAAGTCTCTCAAGACAAGGCAGGTTCATTAACTGTCCATCTGACGCGTGTCGCGAAGGTTTGCGGTGTTGGCAAGGAACGCACGATTGCACATACTTTTCGGTCGTCCGATAAATGAAGTTGCGCTATTACATATATATATATATATATATATATATATATATATATATATATATATATATATATATATATATATATATATATATATATTGTCACGTAGGCGAAAAGACGTTGGCGGTGATAGCACCCAAGAAAGGTTTAATGAGCAGACTGCAAAGCAGGATAAAACACGGGCGGCGGGGCCGGTCCGGTCGAGCTGCTCGCAGTTCTTCGAAATTGCGTGGTGCACAAGTGAGCGCCAGGCACGAAACCCCGTGCAGAACCGAAATGACAGAGGTGCGTTGTCATGCGCGAACAATCAAAGGATTTGTTAACTGCGGCATTATTTCCCCTTGAAAGAAAGCATCGACCCCATGCTTGAATATAACGCTACGCGGGAGTAGACGGGCAAATATGTTCATTCAACGTCTATCTGGCATGGTATGGTGTGAAGCGGACTACATGAACCACCTCTGGGTGTAAACAGCGTCGCCTTGATGGCGATTTCTCATGGAGCATGACCTCGTAAGTTAATTTTCCAAGACGGCGGACGACCTTGTACAGGCCGAAGTAGCGACGGAGGAGTTTTTCGCTACGACCTCGTTGGCGAAGGGGGGTCCATACCCAAACTTGGTCGGCAGGTTGGTATAGTGCGTCATTTCGTCGATGTTTGTAGCGTCGGCCGTCTCGTTGTTGCTGGGCTTGGATTCGGATCCCCGCTAATTGCCGGGCCTCTTCTGCAAGTTGGAGGAACGCATCCACGTCTTCGAAATGGACGTCGTCTTCAACGTACGGTAACATTGCAACTAGTGTAGTTTTGGCCGCTCTTCCATATACGAGACTCAATGGCGTTATTCCTGTTTCTGTTACGTTGCCGTGTTGTACGCGAAAGATACATAAGATAAAATGTCGTCCCACGTTTTATGTTCGACGTCCACGTTCATTGATGGCATGTCTGCGGGAGTCTTGTTAAAGGGGAACTCCGCCGATTTCTTGGTGGAGTTCGATTTGGCTGGAAATTTGCAGACCGCATCAATAATCCTTTGTCAACTGATAATCAAAATAGTTTATAAAAAATTCGTGGCATTAGTGAATTGTCAAGTTACGCCGGCCGCTAGGGTTTCAGGAGGCAACTCTCTACTGATAAAAATGAAAAATCCTTACTTTTTCCAACCCGTGTACGTCACGGATGGGCAGGCGGACGAGCGACTCGGGCAGCCGCGAAGTGGCTTTCCGGGCGCCAGCTATTGAGATTATTTTTTCGCAGCTTGAAGGTTGAAAGTTCCTTTGCAATGGGAAGCAATTTGTGCTCCGCCATAGATTGTAGAAACAATGCCGGGAAAAAGCTTCTTTTTACACTTGCATTCATGGGAGAAAAAAAACCGTTCCATGGCAGCAATGGAGGGCAGCCACGTCAAGGTGCTTTTGCGCGAGATGTGTGCCGAAAGAGCAAGTGTCACGTGAAACATTTTTTTTTCGTTTTGCTCATAATACCTTATAGCCGTGTGCTGCGAGTTGCGTATCCTTTTGCAGCTGGAACAGCTTCAAGAGCGGCAAGCGCAAACTCAAGCCGGATGTTACAACTACGAGATCCGTCCAAAAAGAAACGCCAATGAAATTGACAAAAATAGTACGAGGGACGTTCATAAAGTTCGTTTTGTTGTCATGAAGGAATTAAGGGTTCAGCAATGAAACTCGGGTAGGGGTTTAGTCTTTCTCTACGGATTCACCTCCCAAAGTCACACACTTTTGCCAGTGATGGACAAGCTGTCGGAGGCCATTGTTAAAGAAATCCTCGTCTCGAGTGTTCAGAAATCGTTCCACTTCAGCAATCACTCCGTCGTCGTCTTTTAAATGCTTCCCACGCAGTGGATTCCTAATGCGAGGGAAGAGGAAAAGCTCACTAGGTGCGAGGTCGGGTGAATATGGGGGATGACGCAAAATTTCGTAACCTACAGAGGCCGCGTGTGACAACGTTGCCTGCGCCGAGTGAGACGGAGACTCGTCATGAAGCAAACGGGCGCCTTTTGTGAGCTCCCTCTGCGCTTTGACTTGATAGGCTCGCGACACTTTCTCAGGAGGTCACGATAATAGTTTCCTGTGATCGCTTGACCCTTGTAAGCCTAATATGTTACAAGAACACCATGGCAGTCCCAAAACACGCTCAGCATGACCTTTCCCGAAGACGGCACAGTCTTGGCCTTTTTTCGCGCAGGTGAGTTCATATGCCACCCCACTTTAAGAAAAAAATGGAGGAAAAATGTAGCAACGGACGGTCTTCCTCCTTTCTACTGACGCGCCCCCAGGCGAACACGAGAAGAAGAGAGGTACGAGGCGTTTTTTTTCCTTCTCCAGGCAGACTGGAGAAAGCTTTCGCCATCCCGACTCATCTTCTTTCGGTTCCGTTTTTCGAGCGCGTCGCGAACGTTGTTTAAGAAATATTGTTGAGTTGATTGAGCATGAGAGGCATCGAAGGCCGAATGTAATTCCGTCTTCTAGCCCAAAGGTGCAGAATATTTTGGTGGCATTTATATTTTTACCACTGTATTAATCAAACCTGCAAATGAAGCCACTGGAAACAGCGAAGTTCCGGAGCAATGCCAGCTCTGGAACGTACGCGGGACCCATGCAAAACCACCCGGTACTTTGTCGACAATTTCGACGTTTTGGAAACCGCAGGAACTGCGTCCAAGACAGGCAGGTTTTGCAGCCGGCTGCCTGGGTGCCTCTCGTGCTGAGTTTGGTTCTGTTTTCCGATGCCGAGAGCCAACCGGCAATCAACGTGGTTCTGTATTTCTGCATGTCAACAACATAGCAGCGATATCGTAATGGCAGTGTTGTGCGTTGTGAACAGAAGACTGAAATTATCGCCGACGTGACCGTGTGTTCCCGTAGCAGTGGTGTAACAACAAGATGAGATGACGTCAACTGTCGGGCATTGATGCCACTGGTCGGGCCGTGATCGGAGGGGGCGGGGTGTCGCAGGTTGACATTCCGCTTCACATTAAAGAATTTATGAACATGTCATAGATTAGGTACAATCAATCGACGTGTGGATAGTCACGTTGGAATGCTGGTCTGAACAGTAAGCTCTTATCGTACAGTGGCCAATGTGACTGTCGGCTCTCTCCTTCCCGAAAGCGATTGCGCTCTGCGGAAAGGACTGAACAGTACAAAAATATGACAGTGTCAAATTTGGGAGTTTTATGTTCCAAACCAACGACGGGCATCTGGCACGCCCCAGCGGAGAACTGAGGATTAATTTCGACCACCTGGGGATCTTTTGACGTGCAACCGAAAGCTCGGTTCACCGCGCCTTCTCCGCAATTGGCCTCCTTCAGATTGCGGGCACCTCGGCCGGGATTCAAACCCGCCACATGGGGATCCTTAGGCCGGCGCTCTCACCTTGGAGCCACGGAGGCGGCTACGAATATATGACGGAAAGTACGTATGAATATTTAGAGTGTTGAATTTTCGCATTAAAAATAATGGGTAAATTCGAAAAAAGGGTATTTTTTTATCTTTCTGTTTGAATATACTACGGTTCCTAAAGAAACTGCCCTCCTAGTGGCGCGCTGGGATGAGTGCTAGCAGTTTTCGAGCTCGCCAGGACGTACGTCCGTACACTTAACACCTGCCGCAAGTCGCGGCTTTGACTGCATTCAAGTTGATTGAAAAGTGATTCTCTGCCCGTGAAGCATCACTTCTAGCTTAGTGAATATCCGCCCTACAGCAATTAATTCAAGACGGCAATTGCAGCCGTGCGCGAACAGCACAAATAGAAAAACAAACACTACAGTAGGAATACTGGCTACGACATGCCGTGCGGGGAAACAAACTCATGGCTTGTAACCGCATTGGAGCGGCTTGATTTATTGGCTTTCAAATAATTACGGGATGATCGAGCGTTTTCTTTTTGTTGAGAGTTTCATCCCCTGAGCCATGCAAAATACTCTCAGACGTGTGACATTGCTGAAGAAATATCAACATGCTGTGAATATTTTTGATTGCTTAGGCAGTCACCGAGAAATTAGCTGGGTTCAAAACGACCAGTATAAAAGACGAAGACGCAGAGCTCGAGTGTAGTGATCGGGTTAGTCTGCTGTTGTATTGATGTTTGTATGTGCCATGTATGTGTATGGGCTCAAAGTATGTTCAGCTGATGCTTGTAGTATGCGAAATGTGCTCATGTTGTATAAGAAAGGTTCCGGAAGCGCAAATGGCCACGTGAAAAAATAAAAACATGCTTTTTTTGTAGAAGATGAACTAGGCGGTACCTAGCGCCACCTAGCCTAGCTACTTGCAATTACTATGCTTGCTGCCATCTGGTGGAAAGCGATTTACCTTCTTTCACGCTACGCTATACACAGCGGCTTCGAGTTTGTTCTTTTGAAAGCGGCTTTATGTTTCGCGGATTGGTTTGTCATTCGTCGCAATGTGCGGTTGACAATAGAATTGTGACTCGAGGAACAGCAAAGGTAAGACGTAAAGTGGGTAAAGTAACTGGGTATCGGTTGTCTCCATTAACATCACATTGCTGACGACGAGAAGACTGAGTAACTGCTTTTGAAAAGCAAGTTTCTGTACCAGCGGGTGGAATCTGGCTTCGGAAATAAACACAGTTCGCGGAAAGCTCGTGTTACGCTTTTCTTTGCTGCTCCCCTCGTCCCGTACAAGAGACGTAGCGTCCTTGCTAAGCCTTATTGAGCTCGATTTGCTCGATTCAGGGCGGCCTTTGATGAGATGCAGGCGAGAAGGAACTTTGCTCCCCTGCTTAAGCGACGAAGGCCTCTCCCTTTCTAAAGGAACGTAGGTTACAAGACCGTTCCTCCCCTTAGGGAGGACTATCAATACCCTTTTTTCTAATAGTGTATGTATCTGGAGTATTTCTGAATATGTATTTTAGTGGTGAATTGGGCCTTGTAAAAATTTGAAGTGTTACTCGCTTCCAGTAAACACCGAGACAACTAAACTTGTCAGGGTCAGCGGCGCTCGTAAATGACTCAGTAGACCCGAACGCGCCCGCCGCTGACCCGGACAAATGTGTTAGTCTGATTGTTCACAGGAATGAAGCCACCACTAAAATACATCTTTGATGAAAATTTAACGTAGGTACGTGCTGGCGCCGAATATATATATATATATATATATATATATATATATATATATATATATATATATATATATATATATATATTTAAATTTTAAAGTGAGCTTTTACGTTTATGAGAATACATATTTCAATATAAATTATCGATCAAATTAAACAAATAGCTTGCAATTTCATGGAAAAAAAATGCTTGTCTTAACTGTAACTGTCTCAAATATTTTCTGAATTTACTGCCGGTACTGCGTATAAAATAAATTCTAGTATAATGTAAGCGCTTGTACTTTCTCATTGGTCAGAGAGAGCTTCAAATCTGCCGTCAGTCACAACGTGCTCCACGGCGAAGTACGTCGTCCATTCATTCGGAATGATGTACAGAAGGACGAAGTCGTCTGTAGAGAACGCATTCGTTGAAAACAAATGTACTCGTCGATCCCGTTGGATAAAGGGGAAAGACAAACTCTGAGTGCATTTGCCGACCGCGTTCAGACAGCCAAAATAGCTTGGAGTGGGCAGAACCGGAAGCAAGGCAGGCCATCATAAACTTTCTCTGGCTTGCCGATAGATGGCGCCCAACATTTGCGGAGAAGGCCCATTAGGTGACGGCAAAGCGGGGCCCCACAGCCTACATATTCTCGTATGTAGGTTGTTGGCTGCCCATGTGTAGGCTGCTCCGCTCACACTTACGGTAAAACGGAGTATAGTTCAGACTAAAGTCACGGCCTCCTGGGAAAATAGCGCCTAAATCACGGGACGTGGAAGGTGGGGCTTTGCCTTCTTTACATGCTAGCCGGGTGAAATTGGGCGTTGTGTGGATATTTAGATAGCGTGTAGTTGGTCAGCCATTTCAAAGTTGCGACGAGTCACTTTCTGTGGTTGAGAAATTTAGCAAGTGCAGTGCAACCTCAAGCCCGGGGTCTTTAACGTGCACCACGCAGTAGTGCTACATGGCCGCACGCCGGTACGTTGTTCAACCAGATTGAACCGGGCAGGGGTGGGGATTGAACTCAGGATTCCTGAGTTCTGCAGCGCGAGCTTTCGCTTTACGTGCTCCGAGCTGGTATGTGCTAGCCGCTCGGACACCGATCCCCCTAGCCGGACAAAAAAGATACCAACATGAAGTCGACCAAAATCTCGGAAGGCGATTGGCTAATTTGTCTACGTTGCCATGGAAATCGCCATCTCGGTCCGTTGAAATCTTCGAAGCTTCCGGAGGGTCGTTCTGAAGCAGTCACGCCAAGGTCACCATGGAGCATCATCGTACTGGAAGTTTTCCTCGCAAATATTAGCATCTATGTCACTGATTATGCAATTAACTTACTAGTCATGCCCATCTCCACGGATCTATCACAGTTATGTTTTGTTCTTCTTGCGTATTTTAAACAGTAAAATAATTGTTCAGTGCCTCCAAGCACCGACAGACCATGTGGTGGTGGTACGAGGATGTACGCTTGCTTCGCCGGTGTGTGGATAGCAAAATCTCGGTATACAAGAAAAGCCTCCATAAAGCTACCCGTCACCAGCGATTTTAGATCGGCTCACCAAGAATGGAGGCGCCAAGGAGAAATTCCTCAATGCACAGATTAACATGGCGACCCCACGTGGAGCTTGGCTCTACTTTCCAGATCCAGTGACTTTCGTTCAGACCTTTCTGGCCAAAACAAACAGAACAATATAGCATGTGTGACAGGTTCATATGTTCAAACTAGAGCGACCAAATAGCTTTTCAGGATACCGAAGCTCTCAAGCGCTTTTTCGGAACAGCGCCGTGAAGCTCAAATGTTTACATAATAGAGTTCCTGTATATGGCAACCTTTGGAAGCCGAGTTGCCCTTTCAGCCTTGGCGGGTGGCTGTAGTGCCGGCTTTCCTGCACGGCCCTGGGTGCTTTGCTTGTCACGGGATTGAATTCCGCGAAGAGCGGTTCATCGCTCGCCGCCGCGCATGTAAAACACGAAAGGAGGATAAGGAGGCGGAAGCGCGGCAACATACGCCAGGCTGCGTGCAACGTCGGAGGAGCAAACGTAGCGGTGGCTTTCTCGGGCGCTGGATGCTTTGCACCTCACGTGATCGATCTTGGCGAAAAGCGGCGTCGCGGCTCGGAGAAAGCAAATGCGGCACTCTAATCCCCCTTCGGGGAGCATATCAAAGAACTTCAAAAAATAAAAGTGACGCCATTCGGACCTTCGCAAGGTACATTGTACGATAACTGTAGGCATAGCGCACGGTTGGCGGTGTCGACAGGTCTTTCAGGTATTTGTGTCTCACAGTGGATAGCCATGTTAATGAATAACTCCAGTAAGTTTTCTCGAATTTAGGTTTACAACTATTTTAACGAAGGTTGTGTCCCTGAATTACAAAGTGTAGTTTTCATTTTTTTATTTTTTTTATTTTAGGCTTTGCTTAGTTTTGTAGATAGTTTTCTCTCAATTTTCTGCTCCGTGAGTTTACGGCGAAACAGAAACTAACGGATCGAGCCTGAAGTCAAACATTTCGACCAGCTGAATAACCATCCATCCTGTGACACAAACATGGCCAACTTCCTGGCACATCGCGTACAATAAAAGTTATTCAAGGAAATATAAAAATATTGATTGATTTACCTCCTATGTTACTTTAGCAATTACATACCAAGATAACGATATTTTGTCAAGCAAAGGTGACATTGACAATTTTGTGAATGTGCTTCATAGGATTCAATGCAGAAGCATTTGTAGAGCTGTAACTAAAATATATATCGCGTCGAAAAGTTTATTTACTGCTTATTAATAGTCTGTGACTGTCATATAAACTATTCCAGAGTAAAATTGTGATGTTTCTTGTTGCTCTATTGAAATTCGCATTCTAGTGCATGCGCCGAAACGTTGCTGTCCAAGATGACTTGTAACACGGCACAGTCAAATGTACCACTGGTCTAGTAGCCAGAGCAGTTCCGATCAGTCAAATAAAATGCTACGACATTTCTGCAGCTTTGCTTCGCAAACATGAAACATATTGTATCATATGTTAATACACATTCATAAAGTAGCCGGCCGAAAAGTGAATTTTTGTGAACGCAGGCGCAGCGCAGATTAGAAACGAGCTCCCACTTACATTCTCAGAAGAACTACAATCTTGGTGGTGTGTAATGCACGTGTCGGAAGCGTCGTGGACCCTAATCGTAAGTCTGCGCCACGCAGAAACAGACTTAAGTATAAGAAAGGAGCACGCCGGCAACGTCGCCTATGTCGCCTATTGCTCGTAGAGAGCCTAGGTTCTGGAGATAGTCCAACACAAATCACGGGGAGCCTTTGCAATGCAATGGCACACGCCTCCATCGGAGATTGGTCGGAAGTGCGCATGCGCTGCTTTATCGCGTGGCCAGGCTAACGCAGCTAGCGGCGTTCAAGGAAAGCTCGGTAGAGGCCGCCAAGAGTCAGGGTGACGTCACGATGACGTCAAATATGTTGATCACCCTCTCCGGCAACTAGGACGGGTACAGCCGTTAACATCCATGTTTCCTCGGAGCGCTCTTTCTGCGCTCAAGCGTAGGGTTCTTGTTTCCACCACCTCAAAATATGGCATTACGATCGACATTGCCGCCGGGCCGGTGGCAGCCGTGGCAACGGCGCAACCGGTGCAACGGTCGCCGACATCCGATGAGCGTGATCGTCTGCTCCGAGTGTTCTGCGGAAAACGTGGTGTTCGCTTGGTTCGCGCTAATTTGACTTCGAAAGCTCTGGTGCTCTCGGAAGAGGATACCTTGGCTCTACTGCGCTGCGAAATGGTGCGGGAACTCCAGCAAGTCGAAAGTCTTGTCGTTCTTTCTATTCCCAAAGGAGTTCCGAAGCGAGAGGTAAAGTTTCGTTTTTCGTCGCTATCGTTTCAAGCCCATTTTATGTTGTGAGATCCTGGTTGCGATTTTCAGTCTCGTGCGGCAGAAACCCCGTGAACACAGCACTTAACACACGTTTGTTTTCGTTTTTTTTTTTCTTACGTATCAGCGACGTTGCACCTGAAATTCGCAGGCAGATCGAACCGTACCACGTGCTAAGCGCACAGGACAAGGCATTTTTGGTGCTCTCTTGTTGCCCACAGACCCTTGTCTTGTTTTTGTGGGCAAGCTTGAGTGCTTTCTGGCGTGCATTTTCAACCTGGTATACAAGGATGATGTGATGAAGAAACTTAGTGCTTTCATAACGGAACAGTCGGAGACCTTCTCTGTCCAGCAATCGGCTAGAAGTTCCTCGAGATGTTCTGCTATAAACTCTGGTGAATTTACGCCTTTTAAAAGAAGAGATCTGCAAAAACCTCACTTGAAAAGGTCTGCAGCTGATAGGAAAGCACAGAAACCGTAAAACAAGTCACCTATCAGCTGAGTAACAAAAAAATCATTTTTGTCTACAAAACATTGAAGTTTCTGCTGATCAAAACTGTGGTGGTGCGATATCTTTTATAAATGTATATTTATTTCCTTGTGCTCTTACGTGCTTCTCGTGCCATCTGTTCTATTGTTCCGTAAATTTTATTATCTGTTTATATCTTCCATTGTATGAATGAGATCTGTGTAAATAATAAAGAATATATGAAAAGTAAATGTGTGCTCCTTGCCTCCTACCCACATGAGGAGCAGCTTCTCTGAAGTTGCGCTACAGTGGTTTATGAAAAAAAATAAAATAAAAAAGCCTCAGAAGACGAGAATGAAATCGAGGAGAAATGAAATCAGGCAAGCAAACGGGGGGGGGGGGGGGGGCAGCGGCAGCGGCGGCGATCCGGCCGCCTAGGACGCGACAGAACACCTTGCGCCATCTAGGGGCAAGTAGGGGCGGCCCGGCAGCAGTAGAGGCGGCGGATTGTAACGCCATGTTTTGAGGCTGCGGAAACAAGAACCTTACGCTTGAGTGCAGAAAGAGCGCCCGGAGGGAACATGGATGTTAACGGCTGTACCCGTCCTAGTTGCCGGAGGGGGTGATTAACATATTTGACGTCACCGTGACGTCACCCTACTTTCCTCCTTTTTTCGCTCATCGCTCGCTCTTTTCTCGCTTCTTCTCTCGCTCGGGCGCCCGGAGCACGTTACAATAGCCAAGGCTACGGCTGCGCCGGCCTGGCGTGGCTAGAAAGAGAGCAGGCAGAAAGGCAAAGACGCTCGCGCACGACCACCGTGTTCGTCACCTGTAGCTCGTATCGCAAACGCGGCCCACAAACCACGAGAAGTCGGAAATTCTCAGAACAAAAGGCTCTCTAATTGTTCGCGGCAACCTATCGGTTGTTGACGCTTTCTCCTCGGGAAGCAATAGTGGAGAATTTTGCGGGCGTGTCCGTCATTATTAATATGGAACTTAAGGTTATTCCAAATTACGCAAGCATTTTCCGTGGTACCAATCTTGTGGGAGAGTAATTTTAGTGCAGCGACTAACAAGGACCAACCGATATAAATATTCTGCTGGCCGTTAGGGCGAAATATTCGGGGCTTCAGTTATGTCCGCTCCTTCCGTTGGGCTGCCAGTGCTTGACATCCTTGGCACCCTGATGAGCTTGAGCGAGCAAGGTGCCAATATTATTCGTCCACAATCGCTGAGGAGCGCTTGCGAAGTACGGCCGAAGAGTAGTATAGAAAACTAAAAGAGTGGCCGCCCTAGTAGGCCAAGGCGGCTCACTTGAGCTTCAGCGCACTTAGAGGCTGTTGTGAAGTATGTCTCGGCCTACTGTTTAGTCACTTCATTCTATCTGCATTTGCAGAGACATAGATGGCTGCTAGCTGAATGGGTTGGATAACTAATGTCATTGATTCCGTTCGTATCAAGCATTAACTTAGTCCACATATTCTGCGGTGACTAACTAAGATTCGAAGTTAGGGAGGAATCAGTTGCTTAAATGCACGCGTAAACTATACATTTCAAGTCAGATCATACACAATATGCAACAAAATTAAAACCGCCGCACTCAACGGAGGAAAAAAAACTGGACAACCAAACAAGATAACTGAGCAATACACAAATATTTATTGTGACCACATAAAAAACCCTAACAAAAATAAATGTTCTGCAGCCGTCCGTTCAAATATGAGCTTCATTTTCTTGTAAGGGCGAGCAAAAGAGAAACAACGAGAGCGTGCTCGACGCTTTAAACGTACAGACGAACTTGTACTGTCTGTACAATCACGCACGCTCGTGAACAGAAAGCGTCATTCAAGACAACATCTTCGTGTTTGTAGCGCCAGCTCGCTTGAATTCATGGCAAACAGAAAATAGCTTTTGCCAACGCAGATGACGCTCAAGAGGCATTTTAAATAGAACGCCTTCATACACACGCGCTTTTGCTTCAGTGGTGACATCTCAGCCATTTTTACGCCCAATCGTTTTTTATGCATTTTGAAGTACGCGCAATCTGGTGTCAATCAGCTCGAGCGCGTAGCTTTGGCTAATGCAGAGACGCCATTTTAGCGCCCAAGTCACGCACCGAGTGCGCGAGAGCGTCACGCGCTGAACATTCAGTGCAACAATGGATGTCTTCACCCTGAGACAGACAGACATGTAGGCACCCTAATTTGAAACACTCCGCATGGGTCAGCTGTAACTACCGCAGATTCTCCACAAAGAAAGAGTGATATCAAAAAGAAAAATTTCAGCCTTTCCTCTCTGGTGAAGAAGGAAGACCAGACCAGCGAAGCTGTTATATGTTGCGAATGAAGTAATGGCCGGCTGCAAGTCGGGAGGCCAGAGTGCAAAGGCAGGAGTTGTTTCCGTCATCTATTAGCGACGGCGGCAACCAGACAACCGGCAAGCCGGTTGTCTGGCATCAATGAGCGACGACGGTTGCCGCCGTCGCTCATATATGGCGGTAGCCATCCAGGGTTTGGTGTTATCATTTATTGGCTCACGAACACGATACTGGGGAAATTAGCCCTTAAGGTGCACCCCAGCCGTCCGTGCATAAGGTTTTGGTCCTTTTTTGGCGGTTCATACCTGTCTTTCTATGTATCTTACCATAATAACGTGAATGTGAAATTAAAGAGCTGTTTTTCAAAATGCTTTAATGTCTCGATATTGCGATTATTTTAGTAGCTAGTTAATTATGGAGCTTTTAAGAGACCACAGTCTCTAATATTGAAAAAAATATTTCTCGAGTTATGACGTCCCATCGTCCACAACATTTTACGTGAGCGTTCAGTTCGATATAGTGAATTAAAAAGTTAGCCATGAACTGTACAGATAATGTATATTTTAAAATAAAAACAAAATTTAAAATGGTATTTCTTATGGTGCTATAAAAACGGAAATACGTGAAATTATAAACATTACGAGACATTAAATTATGAAGCATCTTAAGACATTACATCTTCCAGAACTTCCACATCCATATATTACACGTTAAGAATGTTATTAGACCTCAGACGTTTTCCCATTTAGTTACGGCAAATTGCAGTTTCTTAATATAAAATACAAATGGCGACACGCGTTCAAGAATAGCATGATGTGCATGTTTCCTCGTGAGCCGCTTGGAACGCCACGTGAAAGACAGAAAAAGCGCCAGATCTCAGGGTATCACATACCGATGCCCGCAGTGAGCTAGTCAGAGATGTCACAACCAACGTTACTGGAGCAAGCTCAGTTTCACAGCTCCACCTGTGACATGGGCTCAGTGGCGGTCACGAGAACTAGCAGCGCTGGAGTCGAGTCTCGCTTCCAGGTTGTCTAGCCTGCCAAGACTGAATAGCAATACTTGAGCTTGGGCGAGTTGTTGACTCATACTAACACTTCACAGCGCAAGGAAACGGACGCACACAACATAAATTTCAAACACTGAAAGAAAGAACACTCACAGTGCGCTGACTCTGATCTCTGTGGTGTATTGCACTTCATCTTCATCATCTTTTTTTTTGCTATTATACACATGGAAGTAAGAAAAAAAGAAAGTAAAGTAAAAAAAAAGGAAGCTCTCAACAGAGTGGTAGCAGACAACGCGCGAGACAGGAAAGCAAGATCCCACTGCAGCGCCGCTAGTTCTCGTGACCGCCACCTGGGCCACTCGCCTCTGCAGGCGAGAATAGGGTGTATTCACTGGCGGCCATATCCGTGTGCGCTAATGCTGAGCACGTGCTGATGGCTAGCTTCCACAGTTATTTTGCAACGTGCACCCCGCACCATCAAGATTGCCGGTCTTGATAGCCTATCAATGTGAGCTCGTTCTGAGCATGCGCTCTAAACAGTGACCTCAAATATGGCGGCCAGTGAATACCCCTATAGGGAGCTGCGAAACTGAGCTTGCTCCAGTAACGTTGGTCACAACAACAAATCGCGAGGCTACGGGTGCGCCACAGCTGCTTTTGAGCGCGTTCTATTGTGCGTCGGTACACATGCTTGACGCGATCCACATGAAATGGGCGCCATGAAAGGGATTTCCCCATTTGGGATTCCGCTACGTATGCGAAAACATGTGAATGTTTTTATCAATTGCGAAATGCATTTTCCCAATCAAAATATGCTTGTCGGAATGGTTCGACTATATTTTGTTTCAAAACCTCCTCGGCGGCTTTTAAGTAGCAGTGATATTAAAACAAAACACAAAACATTAAAACGTCTCAGTCTCTCTGAGCTAACGCGCTGGCCCATGCATGAATCCATATTTTTCGGGTTGAAAGGGGCACTGACGCCCCAAAGGTCGTATTTTTTGTTGTCTAAAAGATGCAAGTTGTAGTCATAAACACGCAAAAAAAAACGCATCGCAAAAAAAATATTCTTTGCGCGCGCATTTCTTTTGCCGTTTTTCTCTCCCGTTTGTCACCTCCTCGCTTCTTTTGATTGGTGACGTCAAAAATCATGAATTTTAGAATCTTTGTAGGCGACATTTCTATAACATTTAATAACGGCAATCGTAGCAGATGTTTTTTAACGAAATTGCGAATGCACTCTTATTGAAATACCAAAAATCAGAGTCCGGTGTGATGTCGCTTCCTGGATTTGCATCCTCCCTCGGAAAACTTGGAGGTGCTGGAGCAGAGGATGATCGGTGAGTCGGGGGCGCCCTTCTATTCCGATCCTCACCTCCTCCTTGCTTCGGGTCGCGGTGGGAACGGCGCTTTGCTTTGTGGCGTGGAGCGGAGATCCGAAAGAAAGTCGACTCGCAGGAAACCGCAAAATTTTACGTCACAGCACTGCCGCAGATCGCGCGGCAACTTCAAATTGGGCATTTGGAAATGTTTATTTTTTTTTTCAATTTACAATTACTGAATTTTCAATTTTCAAATTTTGAGGGTAATTTCCTGGCATCGTTTTTAATCGTTCCTGATAATAAAAATATATAATTTTGATGTGTCAGTGCCAATCTAAATATCAGCCGAGGTGCCCGCAACTTGACGGAGGCCAATCTGAGATTTCGGTTGTATGTCAAAAGATATCTAGATAGTCAAAAACAACAGTATTTTTTTATTGGGGCGTGTTCAGTGATTTTTGTTCGTTTGGCTTTTCAAAACCTGAGGTCTGAATATTTGTTTTGCTTTACCTTAGTTCGGAGCGCATTCAACGCTACTGGCTGATGAGGCCACTGAAGCAGCGCCAAGAGCGCGAGGTGAAGCAGTTCGTTCCCTTTGTGCCCCTGTACGGTCGGGCTAAACTAGAGCCACTAAATAAGCTACGCTTCATACGCATCTTGGTGCTTAAAATGATGGTTGTCCGTTATCTGAAGCTTTCTTTGAAATTACACGAAACGCTTTTCCGTCCTCCACAAATGTTTAAACAGTTCGCAACAAAGGATGACAAATGCTTTGCTTTGTATTACATGAGCTTCCAATAAATCCGAATCTAATGCTGAGGAAGTCGCACTTTTGAATCATGACGATCTGCAGTTGCGTTTGATTTGTACGAACTACCAAGATGGCGGAGACCACAACAATATCGGGGAAAAAGACTGCCGATACTCTAAGCGTTGCTCATTGTTCTAGCTCACAGGCTAAACCAAGTGCGGTGGGGTACCGCTGGCTGAGTGTGTTGTGGCACCGCAGATCAGAGCACGTGGAGAAATGCGCGAGTGCGAGCTCTGTTCAAAGCACGGAGCTCACGCTGCAGAACCTGTATTGACTAAAGCGCCTCAATGTGTTTGCGTTGGTTTTTCGAGTAACGTCAAATGTGCCAGTGCACGAGGCCCGTGTCTCGAGCGGCCCATGGAGGCAAATGGCAACCAAGCACTAAAATGACCGGCCCTTGAAAACGAACGGCGGCGGAGCACCCGTTCGTGGCACGCGTTTCTCGCGTTTCCACAACAATGTTGGTCTGTACTAGGGTGTAAGATAGACAGGTGGGGAAACGGCCCATAGAAGCCTACCGCAGCGCCGTGACCGGATTGTGTACTCTTCTGCTTGCGGGTACCCCCGATTTGCGACAGATGGCGCTGCGGCGAGAAGAAAAAATCGGAATCGGATTTGCATGGAACTTTATGAGAGAGTGCGCAAAATAAACCGAGAGCACGACAGTCCTGCATTGAAATTCCACGAGAAACCATCTCCGTCAGTTTAGCCGGACGCCCTCCCGGAGTGACAGTTCGCGGTGCTCCACATACGAGTAGATGGCGCCACAGAAAAAGAGAAAACCGAGGGAGACACAATCCGGGTACTCATTTGGGTCTCGTTTCCCCACCTGTCTATCTTACACCCTGGTCTGTACTTAAAAAAAAAAAAAAACCTTTATCAAGGGGCTTCAGCAGGGACCCTGGGTTCTGTCTACATTCTGCATCCTATGGTCGTGCGATCGTGTATCACATATACTGCGTAATGCTCGTTAAATACCCCGAGCTAACAGTTGTTCTGCACTTTTTATATTCTACAACGGGAAACAATGTCGCCCTACGATTCTCCTGCTCTCTGAGAAACTAACGACTAATTTTGAATGCGCCGTAACATTGCATTTTTACTGTGTGTACACGTGTTCGCATTTTTTGTCTACATCTTTGATTATGCTGCTTTTACTTATAATGAAAGAGGCAATAGTTGTCAGACTTCTGGAAAATTTTATTTAACTAATAAAATGCCACGTGAATACACACACAAAAAAAGAAACATCGGCGCCTTTAATAAACATAAATGAAATAATAAAATGTTTTTATAATTGTGTTTTAAAAGGTTTGAGTGCAGCAAAAGCTATAAAAGCGAGCTCCATGCTTTGAACGGCGCGCTTGTTCACTGGAAGACTGGTTGAGCGCAGCATGCTGGCGCTTTTATGTTCCGCCTCGCTCGCACGATAAAACGAAATATTTTGCTAATAACGCATTAAGTGAAACAAAACTTACCTTCCGCATATGGGCAATGCTCTCAGTTTTCACGTGATTACACAATTGTTTTTCATTATTGTTTTTGTTTTTCTCTGCGATTCAGCTCGTGCTCTTGTGTGTGCTGCATGCATGTTCTTGTTGTTTATTTTGTAATAAAGAAAATAAATATAGTGAAAAGGAAGGAAACGGAAACGCGTAGAACGAAAGGGTAGTCTCCCGTAAGCGGGGTCAGCTTTTTCGTCCTACAGGGAGAGGGAGAGGGGGAAAGATATACACAAAAAAGGTTAAAAAAGACTGTACATTGGCCCTTAGGCAGGGCGCATGCATTAGAGACCAAGGCAACGCAAGAGCATTTTATTTTGCGGATTGTAAAAAAGAAAATAAAAACACTATGCAACTTACCACGTGTGCCACAAGCAATACAAAATATTCTAAACTTCACACATGGCCGCTTGCGTGAGTAAACAACGGTGCTTGTCAAGAACGATTGCGATCGTATGAAATCACGTGGGAAAAAACTCGTTATATTCACGCGACCGTTGGTATGCAGTAAATACTCATAATTGGCGCCGAAATGATTAGTAGCTGTCATCACGTGAAGGTTTTTATCAACCCAGATTGAGAATGTTTCCTTCTTTCTGGTGTAAGCAATCAGGAGACAACTTACACCAAATCTGAGGGTAATAAAGTACTCTGAACATTCAAACATAGCGGCCTGAGCAGTATATATGTGTACAAGCGTTAGCTTTCGATGCAACCTTAACTTTCGATACGCTCAAAGCTGGTGTAAAATGTAGAACTGTTTCAGTCTTAATCAGCGCACCATGTGCGTGCTTACACTAAATTTTATACAACGTCAGACTTTACCCGTTTTTATCTTTTTCATTTTTGCACACCACTGCTTGCGCGCTTAAATCACCAAATTAAGACTGCTACAGTGCTTAAAATCTGTGCAAAAGCTATCCACAGACACATACATTTGTCTGGTAGTCATTGCATTTACCACTTAAATCGTCAATTAAATTAATTCTTATCGTTTATTACTACGAGTTGATTTCCAACCTTGGAGAGTGGCGTCTCCACGGAACCCGAGCTCCGCAGGGGGCGCCTGCACCTTACTTAGGTGCTAGGTGCTTGGTGAGTAGCGTCACCACGGACCCCAGCCACGTGGGCCACGATACCCGCACGCAGGGGACACTTACTCTTTAGTAGGTGCTTGGTGAGTGGCGTCACTACGAACCCCGAGCCATGTGGGTTCGCCCACCCACGTCTGGCTGTGCGTGGCGTACCTGTGTCCGGGGAAAAGGGGACCCTGGTGGTTGAGCTGAGCCCGGGGCTTGTTTGGACCCTTCGGGGCCCCCGGGCGAGGCAATACACCGCTTCGGCCCCTGCTTCTCGTAGACGGGTGTCCTGGCTTGGCCCGACCAGGATGATTCAGTCAGTCGCCTCTTCTACCTCTTCTTCCTTCTTTCACTTTTCCTTCCACCTCTTTT
>JAZHYW010013682.1:0-21569 GCA_037355805.1 Ixodes ricinus | reverse complement strand
GCTACAAGTATTAGCGTGATGCGATGCCATTCTCTTTCTAATGCGTCTTCGGAGAATCCCACCTATTAACACATTCCTCAATCAACTATTAAAAGCTATAGTCAACCAAATATACTGCACTCGCTACCTACATAGTGGGGGTCCATGGTGAGTCAGCGTGAATGGGGTTATCCTAGCCTGCTCGTTGATCTTGCGACGTCGCCGCGCTCTGAAGGGAAGGAGGCGCAGGTTTTGGGTCCGGCCGAGTTGGTGCTACCGGAAACACCGAAGGACGGGTCAGTGCTTTGCTGCCCGGCCGCCGGAGCGCACCAGGAGATGAAGGCTGCTTCCCGAAGTTGTCACCAAATCAACACAACATCCGTCACAACGCAGGCGATATGCAACAAGTGCCACGGAGAAACTCACTTGGTAATTCCGAATTCCTCTCCTATAGTTTCCCAGCGGTTGTTCTCAGCGTCATTATCCAGGTTGTCTGGCTGCGCCGTCTGTCATATGTGCTGGAAGCAGTCGCACAGTTTTAGGGAACCGCTCCGTTGCGGGAAGGCGTCGGGGGAAATAGGGATAGCGAGACGACACGAAACAAACCTCCTTCGGAACGTGGAAGACGCGCGGCGGAGGACCGGTTTGAGCGTTGCCATGGCATCTGCGGACAGCCACGGCCGACGCCACCTCCCGATCGGCTCATCTCTTCTGCGGCGAGTGGCGGCGAAGCTCTGAACCAGTGCAAGGGGCGGTTGCGCTCTGCGGCGCCGCCCGTCGCGCGGCTATAGCCGGCATCGGCTTCGGTCGGCAACCGGCGAAAGCGCCGAGCCGTCACGCCTGCAGGCCTCCGCGATGCCAATGTGGCCGTGCCATGCGAAAGCACGTTGTCAACGTCGATGACGACGTTAACGTTAAGGCGTCGTCCTGATGTCACGCATGGCGTTGTGACGACAAGTCGAGGCCGCGGTGACTTTATGTGCGGTGGCGTGCAACGTCTACCGGTTCTATGAAAACACAGTTCCGGCATTCTACCCGATTTCTGTGACCTTTGACAAGTGTGCTGGTCCAGCTTGGTGTTGGAACGAAACGCGTTTGCATGAAAGCGGCTAATCCGGAGCTGACCACTTTCGCTCATAGCGCCCGAGAGGGCGCCACGATTAGCGAGCGTGGCCTGAATTCCTTTTTCCACATGCCGAGGTACCAAATTAGCACTCCGGTGGCCCCACTCGTCCTTTTCTAGTACCGAACACTCTAGCCACTTGCATTGTGATCTCAAGACGATCCAAAAAATCGCTCATAGCCAATAATAGCCAGATGAAGTCACTTTCATTCATAATCACCGAACTAGCACACAATTGTCAACAATATTCACGAATGATCATTCGTAACCATTTGAAGCAAATCTTGCAAAATATAGATGCCAAAAGCCAACAATAGCCACATGAAGCCTTTCATGTTTGCAGACACAGAAATAGCTAATAATTCTCAATTAAAGTAACACTTATAGCCATTTTTAGTCAATTCAAACCAACGAGATCCGGAATAGATGCTTATAGTCAGAAATAGCCAATTCAATCCACCTAAGCCCAGAGTAGATGCCTATAGCCAATAATAGCCATTTAAAGTCAGTCAAATTCATAGGCGCTTTGCAGCAGCTGTGCATGGGCGCCGCCATAACTGACCTTCAGTTTTTGTTTCCTCTTATTCTGTCCGCTTCACCTCATCACTGACACAGAATGACAGGTTATTGCCACCTTAGGTGCTACTGCGTCCTTCTCCCCAGCATAGGCCTCGGTGGAGGCTCATAAACGCCCACTTCAGTGGCTCGGCATTTCGGTAAAACAGGAGAAGGTCGGCTATGGCGGCTCAATCTGGCGCGTGTGTAAAGCGTGTATACATACTCCAATTGCATAAATTGCTCATAATAGATTGCAGATAGCCATCTATAGCCACTTCCGGCCGATTTGGCCAAGAACCACCCATAACCAATAGTAGCCACTTGAATCCATTCATATTCAAAACGTCGTGAATACCACAGCTACTAATCTTTATTTTGAAGCTATTTGTGGTGATGTCGGGGTCGACAAGGTGGTGAGCAAGAAAATAAAGAAGAGAAAGAGACAAGAGCGAGCAGTTTGTAGGAGAAAAGAGACTGAGACAGGAGACGAGGACGAAGTACGGAACCTTCTCGGGACCGACAGGGCAATCATCAAGCTCACGGGAGCTAAGGCTTGCAGCTATATGCAAGGTCTTCACCCAACGTCCAAGTCTTGCAGCTTGTACGCAAGACCTCGTTCCGCCAAGACGGCACAACCAAACCCGGACTCCGCTGCTGCACCACCAACGAAGAAAATGAACTCTGATGAAGCTCGCCGCACCCGTGAATTAATTGTAAGACTTCCATTTGTATCGTTTCTTTTCTTTTGTTCCTTTTTTTGTACTTATGTCATTCGCGCTTTAATCTTGTATTTCTTGTTTGTTTTAATCATTGTATTATATGTCGAAATCTAAAGCTTATTTTTCTTCCTATCTATCAAACTGGTCTCGATATCCTTTCATCTTGGGTGAAACCAGCTGAACAAGGGAAGGAAGATGACAGGAGAAAAGAACGGCGAACCGACCGCTGACTACCAACTGTTTTTTATTAAATCTTCCTCTTCTTCTATTAATTTATATCCAATCCTCCTTTTTCTTTTAATTTCCCATTGCTCTTATTTGTGCTCTTATTTTTCTTATTTTTCCTCCTGATTTTTATCAATTACCCACGAAGAGTGCTGTGTAGAAAGAGTTTTTCTTTGAGCTTGCAAGGTAATTGAAGGGATGCTCACGCACTTGTCGTCTTCTCGTCGATAGCGAGGGCCTCTAAAACCTCCCTTGCAACCCGGTTGTTATGGTGTCCCATTATGTGAAGATGGTCGAGCTCTGCTGTACACAGGCATTTCCGACAATGGGAAGCTAAATGTCCTGGTCCCGCAAGGTTCCTAAGGTTTGCTAGCATGTTCACGTGCTCGGTCGTTAATACATCGACCGGTCTGTCCGATGTAGCAGCAGCCACATGTTAGCGGTATGTTATATATAACTTCCTTATCACAAGGAGCATATTGTGTTTGGTGCCTGGTGTTACACTTTTCCTTGGTGTTTTTCGGTGCTTGATTAATTGTTGCACTCATTGAATATGAGCCTTGTTAGATGCTCGAGACAGCATGAATTGCACGTTGTTGCCGGTTCGCCATCTGTTTTGTAGTGATACCGTATATTCACATGGGTTACTCAGGTAAGTCAAAAAGATAGCGAACCGGCAAAACAGTGCAAGCTCATCTGTCGGATCTAACAAGGCCTATTCAATGTGCGCAAAATTAATCAACCGAAAAACACCAAGAAAAGTGTAACACCAGGCTCCAAACACAGTATGCTCCTCGTGATAAGGAAGTTATATATAACATACCGCTAACATGTGTCATGCTACATCGGACAGACCGGTCGATGTATTAACGACCGAGCACGTGAACATGCAGCAAACCTTAGGAACCTTGCGGTACGAGGACATTTAGCTTCCCATTGTCGGAAATGCCTGTGTACAGCAGAGCTCGACCATCTTCACATAATGGGACACCATCAAAACCGGGTTGCAAGGAGGTTTTAGAGGCCCTCGCTATCGACGAAGAAGACGACAAGTGCGTGAGCATCCCTTCAATTACCTTGCAAGCCAAAGAAAAACTCTTTCTACACGGCACTCTTCGTGGGTAAATTGATAAAAATCAGGAGGAAAAATAAGAAAAATAAGAGCACAAATAAGAGCAATGGGAAAGTAAAAGAAAAAGGAGGATTGGATATAAATTAATAGAAGAAGAGGAAGATTTAATAAAAAACAGTTGGTAGTCCAGTGGTCGGTTCGCCATTCTTTTCTCCTGTCATCTTCCTTCCCTTGTTCAGCTGGTTTCACCCAAGATGTATCAGAACCAACTAGCTCAGCTTTCCCCTTAGTCGATATCCTTTGTCTTCGCGTCGCATACCTGCGAGAGTGAAATAGTCCACTACATTTCTAGCGTCCGCTACAGGACTGCTCTTAATTTCCACCTTAAAGAGCTCCACCTCGCTGGTGTCCGTCTCGGTTGAGAATGGATTTTGAGAATTTAACGGTAATTGGTAAAGAATTGGGTTCCTTGGGGGCTTCTCTAAAATAATGGATAGACGAAGAATGCGCACGCGAAAGAGAGGAGCGTCTAACAGATCGAGAAAGGACTCGAGAAGTAGAAGCTCAAACGCGTGCTCGTTTAGAAGCAGAACGCACTGTGCTAGAACTGAAGTTGCGGTTACAAGAGCAGCAAGGAGGATCGATCACTCGGGTTCTAGGTGCATCTGTTGAGGGTACGTCTACTAGTGTCGCGCAGGGGTATCGGAGTCCACATAAACTAATACCCCCTTTAACGAAGGAGCGATGAATTGGATGCGTACATCCAACGTTTTAAGCGGGTGGCAACAAGTCAAGAATGGCCTCTGGAAAAATGGGCCTTGTCATTGAGCCTATGTTTGAAAGGGGAAGCGTTAAGTGTAGTAGGACGCATGGCTGCCGACGAGGCCATGGACTATGCTAAACTGAAGCAGACTCTTCTCCAACGATTTCGATATACTGAGGAAGGATATCGTGTCAAGTTCAGAGAGGCGAAACCAGAGAACTCCGAAACGGGAAGACAATTTTCTGGTCGTCTATTAGGTTATTTTGACCACTGGCAGGAGATGGCAAGGACGGAGCGCACTTATAACGCACTTCGGGACAAAATTGTCTCCGAAGAATTTCTGAACAAATGCCACGAGAAACTCGCAATTTTTATAAAGGAAAAGGGGCTGCCAAGGGTTCGACAAGCTAGCAGAAGCAGCAGATCACTACCTCGAGGCCCAGGGGTTGGTCAACCTCGGCAAAAAGAAAGAAGAGACTGACAAGCCGACAGGTCAAGCTAGGATGTCTGATCCTAAAAATGCAAAGAGAAATGTGCAGTGCTTCCTTTGCAATAAACAAGGCCATCGGGCAGCAGACTGTTGGGCCAAATCAAGAGGACCCAATCAGAAGACGAGTTTCTGCTGGAAATGTCGCAAGAACGGGCATAAAGCTGAGGCTTGTCTGAAGAAGACAGACGGTGGTGGACAGGCGTCGTGTCCTCTGACACGTCAGAAGGATCGTAACGTCTACGGATCTGAAAGTCGTCCATTCGAACGCCTTGCTGTGAAAGCTGAAGAGGACGAAACTGGAACTGACGTTCAAGCAGACGGCATGCCCACGGCTACAGGATTACTCGAGGGTCATCAGGTCAGCGTCCTGCGAGATTCTGGGTGTAACTCGGTCATAGTCAAGTGGTCCCTGGTTCCTGACATCAAATTTACAGGACGAAACCGCGTTATCTTCCTGCTTGACCGGACAGAATTGTGTCTGCCTGAAGCAGTGGTTGACATTGATTTCCCCTATTTCCAAGGAAAGGCGACAGCGACCTGTATGGAAAATCCTCTCTATGATGTCGTTTTAGGAAACGTAGATGGTGAGCGGGATGCCTCCGATCCTAACGTTATATGGAGTAGTCGGCAAGACACGCCTCTTCAAGGAGAGAGGACAGCTCCAGTTACTGAGGCAAGTGACTGTGGCAGTTCAATAACTCAACCAGTTCTCATTGAGACGGACCTTGCATCGGCTGCCAATGAGCCAAACGAGCCACAGGCCGGTGCCGCCGCTAAGCTAGCCTCGCGAAACTCTGGTCAATTACCTGTGGCGGTAGTGAATCCATTAGCCATCAACTCGACGGAGCTGAGCACCAAGCAGAGAGAAGACAGTACTCTCCAAAGATGTTTTGAAGCGGTTGGGAACAAAGTCGCTACGAGATCAGCTGACATTCAGTTCACACTGACCAACGGAATTCTGTTTCGACGGTACAGATTGCCATCAAAGAAGGAGATGGAGCAGCTCGTTGTCCCAAGCGATCTCCGGAACTTTGTGCTAAAAATGGCATCACGAGGGAATTCTCGCTGGACATCAGGGAATTAAACGCACGACAGATAGAATCCTTGCGGAGTTCTACTGGTCAGGAGTTCAAGGAGACGTTACCCGGTTTGTAAAGTCGTGCGATATCTGCAAGAGAACTGTCTCAAAGCACCTAATAGGCCGCGTACCTTTGGGCAACATGCCAGTCATCGAGACACCATTTCAGCGGGTCGCCATCGACATTGTGGGACCCCTATCTCCAACATCTGAGAAGGGAAACCGCTATGTACTCACCATGGTTGACTTCGCGACGCGCTACCCTGACGCGGTTGCGTTACCAAGCATTGAAACGGAGAAAGTCGCCGAGGCTTTACTGGAGATGTTCTCACGTGTGGGATTTCACAGAGAAATCATTAGCGATCGCGGCAGATCGTTCATGTCTGGGCTCATGAGGGAGTTCAGCCGGTTGCTTTCGCTTAAACATATGCCAACCACGCCGTATCATCCTATGGCAAACGGCCTTGTGGAACGCTTCAACGGCACGCTGAGACAAATAATAATAATAATAATAATAATAATAATAATAATAATAATAATAATAATAATAATAATGTTTTATTCTTTGAAAAAGACACAATAACTGACACACAAAAGCAAAAAAGATTGCTTGTCCGTGGGACCAGGCGAACCGAAACCTTAACAAATAAAAGGAATAGAACACAGTATTACAAGTAACACTATAAATAAAGAAATTAAACAAAATTGTGAAACACAGCAATATTTGCGCCATGTAAATGAAACTACTCTCCGATATGAAAATCAAACAAATCGCTGAACACTGAAATACTAACAAATTTTAAACACCGTACGACCTTACGTGAAACATACCATAATAGACAATAATTGAAAACCAACATCGCATAACACAGAAATGACTCAGGAAAAAACACACTAAACAACAGGGAAATCAGGTTTTACACTCTAGACACAATTTTTTAAGAGCTTTCTTTGCCGTTCGCATGGATGATATACCAATCAAATTATCTGGTAATTTATTAAAAAGGGAAGGGATATAATGCCGTTTCATTCTCTTTCCGTAGTTTGTAGATATTTTGGGTATTACGTAGCTTTCAGTGCATCTCAGATTTCTCTTTTGACCTTAATTTTAGAGCTCTTATCGTAGTAATGCCGTGTTAATATTACATATTTATACAGTTTAGAAAACGACATTATATTTAGTTCATCCATTTTCAAATCTTTTACTAGGTTATCATATCTAGTTCCATACGCAACGTTACTCGCGATCTGTTTCAATAGTCTATCTATTCCTAGTTTTTATTTCCTGCACATTGACCGAAAACAGTGACACCGTATCACAAGATCGACTCTCCTAGGGCCAACAAACAGTTTTACGAACATTTATACCACAAACGCTCTTTAACCGGTAAAGATACGCTGATACTACGCGAAGACTTTTTTTAATAAATTCCATTTGATGGTTCCATAAAATATGTTCGTCAAAAAATATGCCTAAGTACTTTACAGACTGTTCGTATGGAAATGTTATACTTTTGCAAGAGTTGCCATGCCCCGAATTTAAATAAATGCCTGCCGTAAGCTTCACCTGTTTATGGGGATTACGGAAACACACAAGTTTTGTTTTGTTGCTATTTACTGAAATAATATTGTCAGAAAACCACGGCAATAACATGTCCACGTCCTTTTGAAATATTGGAATTGCGTTTTAGTATATGTAGTATGGTAATAGTAGAACCGTATCGTCTGCATATAAAAAGATTCTTGACTGTAACGGTAAAAGACTTAACTCATTTATGTAAATATTAAACAGCAACGGGCCCAAAGTGCTCCCTTGAGGTACACCGCACTGAACCCGAGTTTTAGCACTTACACAATTTTCTATTTTCACCAATTGAAATCTGTCAGTGAGGTAGTCATGGAAAAAATTATAAAATGGTCCTCTAAAGCCTATTCTTTCAAGTTTTTCTAAAAGTAACGCATGATCGCTGGTATCGAAAGCTTTCGATAAATCTAAGAATAAGGCCAGAGCAATTTTATTGTTATCTAATGTATCCTTGATGCAGTCCGGAAAATCCTCCAAAACTGCTGTTGTGCTTTTTTTTTTCCTAAAACCATAGTGTGAATCAGTAATAAGAAAACATTTTTCACAGAAGGTATTCATATTTATTTGAATCCATTTTTCCATGATATGTGAAATTACTGGCAATATTGATATCGGTCGGTAACTCCCTAAATCCTTTTTATTACCGACTTTGTAAAGAGGCCTAATTACTGCAACTTTAGCTCTTTTGGAATTTTTCCTGTAGTAAGAGAACCTTTAATTATTTTAAGTAATACTTGTTTGAGATTATGTATATTGTAACGCAAATCTCGCACACGTATTTTGTCTATGCCTGTTGACTTTGTTATGGACATGGAATTTATGATAGTTACAAGATGATCCTCACACATTAGAGGCATATATGCCGAGTTTTTTTTTTTTTTACTGAACTTGGGAGCGTTATTTTTTGTTTCTACTGGTATAATTTTATCTCGTAATTCTTTAACACCACTGATAAAAGAAGCATTAAAAGAGTCTGCTAACATAGTGTAGTCATCAGCATCGGGGAAATGCTTCTTGATTGTATTGTCAATATTATTTTTTTTCCTTCCAATTAACTGATTAACAAGATTCCAGGTTTCCGCTGAGTTTTTTACCGACTGGCTAAATTTGGTCATGTAATGCTTCCTTTTTGCCAATCGAATTTTAGCTGTTAGTTTATTGCGCACTTCACGAAACTCCTTATCTAAAAGCACGTCTTCAGGTTTCAATTTACATCTCCTCCATGGGCTGTCCTTAGTGTGACATAATTCCAAGATTTCTTCGGTAATCCACACATTTTCTGGTCTTCGCTGTCTGATTTTTACTTTCCTTTTCGATTTTTGGTATATATTCTGATGTATGTCTACCCAAGTATTATATGCTGAAATATGGTCCAGGGATAGTAACAAATTTCAATCATATGTCCTAATTAATTGGTGAACTTTGCTGTAATCTCAAATTATTCTCCACCCGTCACTTGCCACTAAACAGTCAGTTTGCCTTTCACCCCATATCAACAATGCAGTAAAGTAATGATCTGCAACTTTTTCTCTGATGACGCCAGATAGCACATGCAAGTTACTGACTCTGACATCTATATGATATATACACGTTCTTGTAATTTTATCGTCATAATATTCTTCTCTAGTGAAGTCATGTATTACATTTTCTAGCCCAAACGAAGAGAGAGTGTCAAGATAACTTGAGACTCCGTATTTAGCCTCCTTGGAAACATCAATGTTAATATCACCGGCAAGAACAAAATATTTATTGTTATTGAATTTACTGAATAGAGCAGACAGTTCTTCGATGAACAGATTAATGTTGGAGCTCGGTGGCCTATACACAGGACAGACAATGTGAGAGAAGACGCTTTTGTGGATGGATACAACACATGCTTCTGAATGTTCCAATGGAATGTTAAGTCTATTCGATATACACTTGTCGTTTACAAACATAATTAGTCCACCACCCTTTCTTTTTTCTCGACATAATTAATATACATTAAAGCCATCTAAGGTGAACGTTTTGCATACTGTTTCTTCTACATTAGTCTCAGTTAAAATAAGTACGTCAAAGGAAGCCCCGCAGGGGGCGCCTACACCTTCGGTGTTAGGTGCTTGGTGAGTAGCGCCACCACGGACCCCAGCCACGTGGGCCACCATACCCGCACGCAGGGGGCACCTGCCTTGGTAGGTGCTTGGTGAGTAGCGCCACCACGAACCCCGAGCCATGTGGGTTCACCCACCCACGCCTGGCTGTGCGTGGCGTAACCCGTGTCCGGGGAAAAGGGGACCCTGGTGGTTGAGCTGAGCCCGGGGTATGTTTGGACCCTTCGGGGCCCCCCGGGCGAGGCAATACACCGCTTCGGCCCCTGCTTCTCGTAGACGGGTGTCCTGGCTTGGCCCGACCAGGATGATTCAGTCAGTCGCCTCTTCTACCCTCTTCTTCCTTCTTTCACTTTTCCTCCCACCTCTTTCTCTTTTCTTCTACACTCTCTTCCTTCCTTTTTCACCTTCTTAGGCGGCAAGGGCCAACCTTGAGTGGAAACAGGACCTGTCCCTGCAACCACACTAGGGTATAGTGCCCGGGCAGCACTGGTAGTGTAATTGTGTCAGCCAAGCCCTTCTTGCTATGGCACATTACCTACCCCCTTGTTGGGCTCCGTGGTGGGCGGTGCACCCGGGCACTGAACTTTCCTTCCCATCTGTATGGGTACCAAGCAAAACAAAACCTCTGATCGGTCCCTGAAAAGGGTCCGCAACGAAGAAAATTTCCCTCTTTTGGAGTCACGAAGCAACAATGACTATATCACCAAATTTTTTGTAGTTCATGCTGAAGACGCATCCAAGCCACTGTCTAAGATGTCACCTTTCCTTGTTGCAAAGGTGCTGAAAGGTCTGTTAGGGGAAAAGTTCAACTGCAAAAAGATGTTTACTGGTGACCTCTTAGTAGAAGTATTCGAAAAAAACCAGGCAGCGGCTTTGCACTGCCTTAACCATATCCAGGAAACAAAGGTAACGGTTTCTGCTCACCGGACACTGAACACCGTTCGTGGTGTTATTTCGGAGGACGACCTGATGGACTGTCCCGTGGAAGAAATTCTTGAAGGTATGCATGGTCAGGCCGTTGTCGCTGCCAAACGTATCACCATCCGAAGGGATGGAAAGGAAATCCCTACAAAGCACATCATCCTCACCTTTGAACTAAACAGCATACCATCCTCTGTCAAAGCAGGATATTTAAACTGCAGGGTCCGCCCTTATGTGCCAAACCCTATCCGCTGCTTCCGTTGCCAGCGGTTTGGGCACGGCTCGCGTTCCTGCCGTGGTCGTGAGACATGTGCTAAATGTGGGCGCAGCGAGCATACCGCTGATGATTGCCACGAAGATCCCAAGTGTGTCAACTGTAAAGGAAATCACCCGGCATATTCCAGAGCTTGTGATCATTTCAAGAAAGAAAAAGAAATTCTAACCTTGAAAGTGACAGAGGGTATTTCCTACCCCGAAGCGAAGCGACGCCTCTCTGGGTTTCAGAGAGGCTCGTTTGTCGAGGCGGTGCGCAGGGGACCTGCACCGCCTACGGCAACTGTGGGAACGCAAGTGTCCTTCTCGGACCTTGCGCAACCACTGAAGTCCCCAGGTCCCAGGTTGAGACTCCAACTCCCTGGGCGTTCCATCTCTGCTGCACAGGTAGCTGCTGCACCGAGCCATAGTAAAGGCTCTGGTGCACCAATAGAGGAGATGGAGGCCACCCCGTCGCAGACGGAGAGTACCTCCTCTCGGGGTGGGTCGCAGAACCCACCAAAGAAAGGTGGACATGCACCGAGCCGTACGAAAGGCTCGGAGGCATCAGTAGAGGAAATGGAGGTTACCCCGTCACAGACGGAAGGTGCCTCCTCTCAAGGGGGGCCTCAAAACCCACCCAAGAGAAGTGATCTAAAAAAGACGATAAACAGAATCACTGGCCCATAATTCACAATCCTCTTGTTTTTGGTTTTTATGGCCAGGGGCCTTATGCAATGGAATTGCAGAGGGCTTTTTCACAATCTAGATGATGTAAATTTTCTCCTTCAAAAACATGAGCCAGTAGCACTCTGCCTTCAGGAAACAAACTTAAAACCATCAAATACCAATTTTTTAAAGTCATTTCAACTTTTCAGAAAGGACCGTTTAACCTCTTCTTGCTCTTCAGGAGGAGTTGCCATTGTTGTGAGGAGTGATGTCGCAGCCTGTGAAGTAACTCTAGCCACCCCTCTAGAGGCTGTTGCAGCACGTATTTTACTTGATCGGTTGGTTACTGTTTGCTCATTGTACATACCACCTTCATTTGCTTTATCAGCAGGAGATCTTGAACAGTTGGCTGATCAATTGCCAGAACCCTTTTTTATACTTGGGGATTTTAATGCACACAACCCACTTTGGGGGAGTCAACGGTTTGACAGTCGGGGAAAAGTGGTTGAACGTTTCGTCTCATCAAGGGAACTCTGTGTACTTAACACTGGTGAACCAACATATTTCAGCTCATCTCACCAATCTTTTTCCTGCATTGATCTTTCCATTTGTTCCCCGGATATATTTACCTTCTTTCAGTGGAATGTGATTGATAACCCATATGGCAGTGACCATTTCCCAGTTTACCTGGCCCCAACGCAACTCCTGCCAAGATTGCCGTCGCGTCCCCCCCGGTGGAGGCTAGAAACCGCAAACTGGGAGCTTTTTCAAAAGACTGCTGTGTTCTCCGATGACCTCCTTGACACGCTTTCTGTTGATGAAGTAAATGACCACATCACAACAATCTTAATAGAGGCAGCGCAGGTTTCAATTTCCCAAACGACAGGCTATTTGCCTAAACATCCTAAGCCTTGGTGGAACGATGAGTGTCGTGAAGCAAAGAAAACACAAAATAAATTCTGGGGAATTCTGCGTCGATATCCAACAGCTCTAAATGTCTTGTCTTTTAAGCAGAAGCGTGCTTTCGCACGCTATGTCCGAAAGCGGGCAAAAAAGAAGTCCTGGATTGGCTATACCTCCTCCATCAATAGTTCCACACGTGCCAAGGTCGTCTGGGACAGGGTCAGGAAAATAGACGGGGACTACCGTCAGTATTCAATTCCCTTAATTTCGTCACCAGACGGTGATACCCCCTCCTCACTGGAAGAGCAGGCTAACATTCTGGGCAGGCATTTTCAAAGTATATCAGGATGTGGAAATTACAGCACTAACTTCTTAAGTCACAAGGCAAAGGCAGAGAAGGTTAGGCTTGTTACTGCTGGCAGCAACAATGAAGAGTACAACCAACTTTTTACACTTGCTGAGCTACGTTATGCTCTTGCATCATCAAAGCCTTCAGCCCCAGGTTCCGATAGAGTTCATTACAGCATGCTAACCCATCTCGCTGAATCATCGTTAGATTTTCTTCTTAAATTTTTTAATCGCGTATGGAAAGAAGGGCAGCTACCCAATGAGTGGAAAAAAGCCATTATAGTCCCTTTTTTAAAACCAGGAAAAGACAGATCTAATGCCTCTAGTTACCGCCCTATTGCGTTGACTAGTTGTCTGGGAAAGACTTTTGAGAGACTTGTAAACAACAGGCTCATTTTTATTTTAGAAAGCAACAGTCTTTTAAGTCGTTTTCAATGTGGTTTTCGTGCTTCAAGGTCTACAACTGATCACCTTGTCCGCCTTGAAACTGGTATCAGAGAAGCTTTTGTTAACAGACAGTTTTACCTTTCTGTGTTTTTTGATCTTGAAAAAGCTTACGATACCACATGGCGGTATGGCATTTTACAGGATCTCGTGCATGTTGGTATACGGGGAAGAATGTTCAACTGCATTGCCAACTTTTTAAAAGATAGAACCTTCCAAGTGCGTTTAGGAACTACACTTTCTGCTCCTTTTGTTCAGGAGAATGGTGTCCCCCAGGGCTGTGTTCTCAGTGTGACATTATTTCTCTTGAAAATCAATTCTCTGTCACAGGTGATACCACCAAATGTTATGCACTCGTTATATGTCGACGACGTGCAGATCTCGTTTGCGTCTTGCAATCTCTCCATCTGCGAGCGCCAATTGCAGATGACTATCAATAGAATGACGAAGTGGGCTGATCAAAACGGGTTCAAGTTTTCGACAGAAAAGACTGTTGTTGTCTGTTTTTCCCAGAGAAGAGGCCTATTTCCGGACCCCTCGCTGCATTTGGCAGGGGCAGTGCTGCCAGTTAGAGCCGAACATAGGTTTCTCGGCGTCACCTTTGATAAAAAGCTCACTTTTGGTTCACATATTAAGTCGCTCCGACTGAGATGCCAGAAAAAGCTCAATATTATGAGAGTTCTTTCGCACAAGTCCTGGGGTGCAGATCGGGTCTGTCTTTTGCGCATTTACAGAGCAGTTGTACGCTCAACTTTGGACTATGGGTGTATCGTGTATGGGTCAGCGAAAGCAACAACTCTCAAGATGTTGGACCCCATCCACCACCAGGGTATTCGGCTTGCAACGGGGGCATTTCGCACATCACCGGTGCCTAGTCTATATGCAGAAGCAAATGAATGGTCTCTTGAGAGGCGCAGGCTGTTTCTTAGTGTTCAGTACTCTTTACGAATTCGCTCTTCGCCAAACAATCCTGTCCACTCTATCATACAAAATATACAATATGAACGCACCTTTCAGAATAGACCATCTATCACAAAACCTTTTGCTTTACGCATAAAAACACTGACTGAACAACATAGCTTTGAAGCACCTGGTCCTTTTGTTGAACTCCAGCAACCACTGGCCCCTTGGAAGAACAATGATATAAACTGCAATCTCTCCTTGACCAAATATAACAAGAAAGTAGTGTCTGCAGATGTCATAAGACAAGAATTTCTTGAAATGCATGCCAGTTATGAAAATTACCGTAGTTTGTTTACAGATGGCACAAAGACTGCAGATTACGTCGGATGTGCTTTTGTTTCGGAGTCCATTCAGTGTGCTCGAAGAATAAATAGAGATGCCACAGTGTTCACAGCCGAGCTCTATGGTTTAATAATGGCAGTTGAGCACATTTTGAAGCATAAATTCCCTAAAACGGTAGTTTTCTCCGACTCGCTTAGTGCAATAAGAGCCCTTAAATCCGCGGGAAGGAAAAAGAACCCTCTTGTAACAGATTTACACCGACGAGTGCTTAAAGCACTAGAGCGGAAACTAGCCATTGAGTTCTGCTGGGTACCCAGCCACATGGGCATAGCAGGTAATGAAAAGGCCGATCGGGCTGCCGCAACTTCGGCTGATCGCAGTGTTGACATTTTTGCGATACCAGCTGCTGATTATAGAGCAAAATTACGAAGGCAGATTACTAAGAACTGGCAAGAGGAATGGGACACTGACACTCACAATAAACTTCACGCCGTCAAAAGCACTCTAACTGAATGGAAAAGTTGCAGGCATCGTGAGCGTTTTTACGAGGTTGTTTTGTGTCGATTGCGGATTGGACATACGCATCTCACCCATGGACATCTTCTAAGGGGGAAGAGGCACCTGAGTGTGATTCTTGCTCTGAACCCCTAACTATTCTACATATTCTCTTAGTCTGCCCAAAATATGAGTGTGAACGTCACAAACATTTTGCATTGTTTTACCATGAGCATGTTCCATTTCATCTGATGCTTTTGCTTGGGGAAGAACCTCTCGTACCACATACACATGTTCATGAGTTCTTGAAGGATATTGGCCTTATATACCGTCTCTAAATTTTGTGCTCCTTTATGAGAGCTGACTCTGTTATCTACTTGTCCTTTCTATTTCTTTTATCATAGTTCTGGCGCACTATGGCCTTTGTTGCTGATGCGCCAAAAAACCCCAATTTCATTCATTCATTCAAAGGAAGATAATCTTTCTGATAACAGCACCATAAGTTGATCCCAGTGTTTATTTAAACTCCTCACATTTATCTGCAGTAAGTTTAACTTTATTTCACCAAATTCTTCTTCCCTTAAGACTTGCTTTGTGTGCAAGTCCCAGAGTTTAAATGAATATAACGAAACCCTCCATGATTACCTAATTTTTTTTAAGTCACTTTCGTCCTCGATGTGAATAACAGCTGAACCCTTTTTTTGCCGTACAAAAATCTTTCCGTTTCTGGTCCACACAAACTTGTAGGTCTTTTCTTTAGCACGGTTCTTAGCTTGCCGTAACAAATTCTTGTTTCGTCTTGTCAAGTTTTCATTGATATAAATCTGTTCGTTCCTCACTGCAACTCTTCTTTGAATCCAGATGTCTCTCATCTTCCTTTCCGTGAACCTTACCAACAAAGGGGGTGTTTTACCTTCCTTTGTTCTAAGCATGTGAACTGCCTCAACGGCTTCATCTGTAGTTCGGGGAGTTGCAGTTTTCCAGCTATTTCCTTAATCACTTTCATTGCATCCTCATTCGGCTGCTGAGAGATTTTGTGAATTTCAACATTCTGTCGTCTAGAATATTGTTCAGCCTTGTCCACTGCGGTTTTCAGCTCCTTTATTTCCTCATTCCTTTTGGCAATCTCTCCCTCCAATTCACAAGTCTTTTTCTGCAGACCATGAATTGTTTTTTTCAAGCCTACCCAGTCTTGAAAATATCTCGTCCTGTTGCGTTGAAAGGCTGTTTAAGGATGTCTCTATCCCATCAACGGTTTTGCCCTGGTGATCAAGTTTTTCCAACATATCATCTCCTTTGCTAGTTTGTGTTTCCAAGCACTTTTCGAACGCTTGTATTCTGGCGAGAACGTCTGTCAGCCGCTGGCCGATGACTTCGTTTTGTTTTATTAGTCTTTCGAAGCTAGTTTCCTGTGGGCTTTGCTGTGCTAAATGACCCTCCCTGTAGAAGGGGGCTCTTGCGAAGATGCTAATTAACGGCTGGAATGTACTTTGCATGTATTACACACCCATTCCTCGAGGTTACCTTGGAGCATTACTTTTAACGCATTTTTGTCACGCCGAAACATTTCCCAGTGTGGTCGCGGTTTTTGCATTCCGAGCATTTCAAGCTCGGGCTGTCTGACGCCACAGATTTCATGCACGCGACACATTCCGACATTTCAAAGGCTCTCAACGACGAAATTCACAGTCGCAGACCAGCGAAATACAAGAAATAAGTTCAAGCAATTCCAACAAAAGAACGACGCTTACCTATAAAACAGAGGCGCGGCGTTAGCTTCCTACTTTAGCCGAGCATTTCGCTGGTCTGCGACGAGTTGTTCAGCGCCCAGCGCCTATGTAGTCAAATCCTCCGGACGCTCGATGCTGCTGCAGATAGCTGGATCAGCTGATAATGGCCTGCCGGGCGCCGGGCGATTACTTCAAGCGCCCTCACGGCCGTCACGGCCGTCACGCACTAATGGCCCTCACGCTACTCACACACTCACCGCCCTCAAGGACCACACGAACTCATGGCCATCACGCCACTCACACACTCACCACCTTCACGCCCCTCTCGCAGTCGTGGCCCTCACATCACTCACCGCCCTCACGGCTCTCATGCCCGTCACGCACTCATGGCCCTCACGCGACTCAAACACTCACCACCCTCAAGGCCCACACGAACTCATTGCCCTCACGCCGCTCACACACTCACCGCCCTCACGCCCCTCACGCACTCGTGGCCCTCACATCCCTTACGGCTCTCACGCCCGTCACGCACTCGTGGCCCTCTCGCCACTCACACACTCACCGCCCTCAAGGCCCACACGAACTCATGGCCCTCACGCCACTCACACACTCACCGTCCTCACGACCCCCTCGCACTCGTGGCCCTCACATCCCTCACCGCCCTCACGGCTCTCACGCCCGTCACGCACTCATGGCCCTCACACCACTCACACACTCACCGCCCTCAAGGCCCACACGAACTCATGGCCCTCACGCCACTCACACACTCACCGCCCTCAAGGTCCACACGAACTCATAGCCCTCACGCCACTCACACACTCACCGCCCTCACGCTCGTCACGACGTCATGGCCCTCACGCCACTCACATACTCATCGTCCTCACGCCCCTCACGCACTCGTGGCACTCACATCCCTCACCGCCCTCACGGCCCTCACGCCCGTCACGCACTCATGGCCCTCACGCCCCTCACGCAATCACCGCCCTCAAGGCCCACACGAACTCATGACCCTCACGCCAATCAAACACTCACCGCCCTCACGCCCCTCATGCTCTCATGGCCCTCACATCCCTCACGCACTCACTACCCTCATGCCGTCACGCACTCATGGCCCTCACGCCACTCACACACTCACCACCCTCACGCCCTTCACTCACTCGTGGCCCTCACATCCCTCACTGCCCTCACGGCCCTCACGTACGTCACGCACTCATGGCCCTCACACCACTCACACACTCACCGCCCTCAAGGCCCACACGAACTCATGGCCCTCATACCACTCACACACTCACTGCCCTCACGCCCTCATGCACTCGTGGCCCTCACATCCCTCACGGCCCTCACACCCATCACGCACTCATGGTCCTCATGCCACTCGCACACTCACCGCCCTCAAGGCCCACACGAACTCATGGCCCTCACGCCACTCACACACTCACCGCCTTCACGCCCCTCACGGACTCGTGGCCCTCACATCCCTCACCGCCCTCACGGCCCTCACGCCCGTCACGCACTCATGGCCCTCACGCCACTCACACACTCACCGCCCTCACGCCCGTCACGCACTCGTGGCCCTCACACCACTCACACACTCACCGCCCTCAAGGCCCACACGAACTCATGGCCCTCACATCCCTCACGGCCCTCAGTCCATCACGCACTCATGGCCCTCACGCCACTCACACACTCACTGCCCCCACACGAACTTGTGGCCCTCACGCCACTCACACATTCACCGCCCTCACGCCCCTCACGCACTCGTGGCCCTCACATCCCTCACCGCCCTCACGGCCCTCACGCCCGTCACGCACTCATGGCCCTCACGCCATTCACACACTCACCGCCCTCACGCCCCTCACGCACTCCTGGCCCTCTCGCCACTCACACACTCACCGCCCTCAAGGCCCACACGAACTCATGGCCCTCACGCCAGTCACACACTCATGGCCCTCACGCCCCTCTCGCACTCGTGGCCCTCACATCCCTCACCGCCTTCACGGCTCTCACGCCCGTCACGCACTCATGGCCCTCACGCCACTCTCTCTCTCACCGCCCTCAAGGCCCACATGAACTCATGGCCCTCACGCCCCTCACGCACTCGTGGCCCTCACATCGCTCACCGCCCTCACGCCCGTCACGCCCGTCACGCACTCATGGCCCTCTCGCCACACACACTCACTGCCCTCATGGCCCACACAAACTCATGGCCCTCACGCCACTCACACACTCTCCGCCCTCACGCCCCGCTCGCACTCGTGGTCCTCACATCCCTCACAGCCCTCACGGCTCTCACGCCCGTCACGCAATCATGGCCCTCACGCCACTCACACACTCACCGCCCTCAAGGCCCACACGAACTCATGGCCCTCACGCCACTCACACACTCACCACCCTCACGCCCCTCACGCACTCATGGCCCTCACACCCCTCACGCACTCACCGCCTTCACGCCCGTCACGCACTCGTGGCCCTCACGCCACTCACACACTCACCGCCCTCACGCCCCTCACGCCCCTCATGCACTCGTGGCCCTCACATCCCTCACCGTCCTCACGGCCCTCTTGCACTCATACCCATCACGCCCCTCACGCACTCATGGCCCTCACGCCATTCACGCACTCACCACCCTCACGCCCCTTACGCCCCTCATGGCCCTCACTCCTCTCACGCTCCTCACGCACTCACCGCCATCTCACTCACGGTCCTCACAGCCCTCACGGTGCTCGCTCTCCCTCACACTCATGAATTTTCCTGGTTAAGAAACTCACTCACCCTCACCTCATCTTTGAAGATGAGCGTGAGTGAGGGTAAGGAGGGCCCCCATGAGGGAGGTTTGCCGAGGTATGCTTTGAAGAGAAAACCCAAAGGGAAACCACGTGATACCCCAGAGTACGTCACTCGAAAGGCGATGTGGAGAGTTGATATACACATTGACCTTCGATTTCTTTCATTATTTAAGTAAAAACTATCGCTCGCAAGAAAATACGGTTTCCTGTTTTTCGTACCATAGGTCACACAGATTCATTTCTGTATTTAATTGGCTAAAGTCTGAAAATCGTTGCACGACCCTTTTAAGCGATGTTAACGCGTGCAGTCACTGAATTCTTGCATTATACCCCGGCCAGATGGCAAAATTAATGTAATTTTTATCGAATGACCATATGGGGTCGGCAAATCAACTCCCTATACTTGTATGGTCACTCACGACCGCGAGCTGATTCAATCCTATGTTATCATTTAATGAAAAGATATTACCTTTTCCGTTTGGCAGGGGTACTAAACTTGCTTAATCTTTACAATCTACTGATCCACTTCTTTCTATTGGCTCAAGCTGCCTTAGAACAGAATATAATTAATCTTTATTCGATAATACTATTACCATTATACACCTAGGATTGTAGTATGAACGCGGTAACGGCAATAGAATAGCATTAGTATAAATATACTCATAAGCACAAACAGCGCACTTTCAATAATAGCACATAAGATTGTTATCCACCTTCTAGTGAAAGCTTGAATGTGCCTACGCATATTTACAAATGTCGACTCAATTGCACACGGATCACGAAAAGGAACGAGATTCCATTCTATCACGAGATTAAAACAATCCACTGCAGCACTCTACTTGTATTCTACATGGCCGACAAAGCCCGGAAATAATTTATTTCTCACCTGTCGATCGTATCCACTCACCTGTCGATCGTACCCATACGTCCCTCAATAGACCTTTTGCTATATTACCCAAGCATCAAGGAGAATGCAGGGATTGGTGTTCCACGCGCCGCACCTGCTGGCCTCAGCAGTAGTAAATTTTCTAAAGCAAATACCTAAAACAAATTGTATCTCGCACGCGCGTTCGTCAACGCTTTATTTGAGTTATTTACTTCGAATCTTTTATACGGGGAAGGCGTGCGCGTGTGGCGCCTGGAACACCAATCCCTGCATTCTCCTTGATGCTTGGGTAATATAGCAAATGGTCAATACCCGCCACAGAAATATTTGAACACGAACTCCAAGAACTGTCTCTTCCTGCCGAGGGAAAGAGGTCTGTCGATAATCGATCAGTGTCATCGTTGACTAGTGGCCACACCACTTACTCCTTGGCAGGACCGCTAATCCACAGAAATGTCGTAGTATCAAAAGAGCAGAAAAGAACCACACACAGGAGCGTCGGCTAGAAGCTTGGGACGAAATTGGAGCATGTATAGATTCGGATGACTTCAACTAGGTAATATTGACTATAGGCATCTTTTCTTGACTTGGTTGGCTTGAATTGACTCTTATTACTCTAAGCATCTATTCCTGACCTGGTTGGACTGAATTGCCTACATATGGCTATAAGTGACTAGTATTTATAATGAGCAGCTATTTCTTTGTCTACAAACTGGAATGGCTTCATGAGGCTATTTTTGGCTATGAGCATCTATTTTTTTACCAGATTGGCTTCAAATGGCTAGGAATGACTATTTGTGAAGATAGTGGATAGTTCTGTGCTATTTCGGTGTTTATAAATGAAAATGGCTTCAGGTGGGTTTCATTAGCTATATGCATATGTATTAATTAGATTGGCTTGAAATAGCTACAAATGGATATTAAGAACTAGTAATGATAATTATGAGCTGTTTCTGTGCTTACAAAGTCGCTGAATCTCATTTCATAAAATTTGCATATGGCTAATGTACAAAAGCGATTTTCGCTTATATTTCAAAATTTTTTAATTTTGTCGCATCTTCACAAAATAGTCATTCCTAACCATTTTGAAGCAATCTATTATAGATGCTCATAATAAAAAATAGCCTCATGAAAACCGATCAATTTATGAACAAAAGAAAATAGCTGCTCATGCTTAGAGCGTAAGTCATTCAAAACCTGACGAGTCA
>JAZHYW010013680.1:0-30205 GCA_037355805.1 Ixodes ricinus | reverse complement strand
GGGTTATCATTTTCGCCACATTTTGCACACGTGGTCGCTCCGCGGCTTCACTGGGCGCTATGGCCATACCTATAGTAATTAAAGCACTGTTGAGTATTTGGCACATTCGGTCGTTCTCGACAGTTCAGATAACCTGCTTTGACCGATTCTTGAAGCGTTTTCAGCTCCAAAGTCAGAACGACAAGCCTTGTCTTAATCTCTAAACGTCACGACGAGACGAAATTCGTTTTGCAACAATGACTCCTTGGTCATCAAGGACATCCACGATTTCATCTTCGGGGAACTCAATAAGGTCATCTTTACATATTACGCCTTTAACAGTGTTCAGAGTGCGGTGAGGTGACACAGTAACCCTGTACTAAGAAACCGAGTTGAGTGCCAGCAGGTTTGAGATTTGCTGAGAGGTTGTGACTTCAACAAGGAGATATCCAGATGACATGTTTTTAGCCTCGAAATTATTTCTTATTACAGCTTCAAGTGTCTCGAAACCAGGAAGGGGGATAACTTTGATAGCGCTTTTCGGTTTCAGAGTGCATCACGAGAAATCGAGGAAAATTCTCCACAGCTACAAAAGTTTCAGAAATGTGTACTTCGGTCCGGACCCTTTTCAGAGGACGATCAGGGTTTTGTGTTTAATTTGGGACCCATAAGATATGGGAACGACTTTGGCATCTGTAGCGCACCACCCACCACGGAGTCCGAACAAGGGGATAATGAAACACCTCGTAACAAGTCTGGCTTGTCTGAGTATGGTACTCTACCAGCGCTACAAGGATGCTATAATCAAGTGTAAATCAAGAAAGATTTCTGTCACAACCAAACCCCAGCCAAAGAAGGTGAAATAGGAAAGAAGAGAAATAAAAAAGAGTGAAAACAATGAAAGGACTATGGTCGTGAAAGAAGGGAGGCGATTGCACAATTGGCGGCAGACTGAATCACCCTGGTCGGGCCAAGCCATCCTGGTCGGGACACCCGCCTAGGAGAATCGGGCGCCGAAGTGGCGTATTGCCTCACCTGGGGCCCTGAAGGGTCCAAATCTGCCCCGGGCTCGGCCTCAACCACCAGGAAGCCTTTTGCCGGACGCCTAAAGCTACGCACAGCTAGACGTGGCGGGCGAACCCGCATGTCTCGGGGTTCGTGGCGACGCTACTCACCAAACACCTGCTTTCACTGGTGCCCCTGTGGGAGGTCGACGAGCGACTTAATCCTTGTCGATGCTTTGACCACCAGAGCTGTAATGAAGAAAATACGGCTATTTCTACATAAAATCAAACGCGTTATTATTTTAAGACCAGAATGGGCTTATAGAGTTCAACTCTTCCTTGTTATAGATCTTTAGTTAGTCTTCGTTTGAATTTAAAGCAGTTCTATGGCTAACAAACCTCACACTCAGTTTTATTCGGCATCACGCTCTAGTCCATTGCTCAGTTTTTGACTTCAAATGGATGTCTTCCAGTCGGCTTCTGATGAATGTTAGGTTTATGCTTTCGTGATTTTGTTTTCTGCAGTTCAGTTAGCATTTCTTTGTTCTTTCAACCTGATAGAACATTCTCTCAGTGTAAGAGGTAGTTTCGCCGAGTGGCGTCCTCCTCGCTCTGGTGGGATTTGTTACATGTTGCTCAATTCTTAAGAATGTTCTGAATATAATGTGCCATATTTTGGTTGTCTTTTGCCTTTCTTGTTGCGTCTTCAACTGCAAGCTCATTTTATAAAATCTGTTGAAGGATTTTTCCACGCATTTCCTCTAAGGTAGGTACACGACAATGATTCGAATGATATTGCCAGAATAGAATATTTAGTGCCAAAATTCAAGACAAACTAGTATATTGCTTTTTACGGAGTACAGATAAATGCAATGGCAGGAAGGGCCGCGGATATGAATCATTACCGCAGACGTGTCACAAACGAGTCTTCCATTTCGCTAGATTATCACTGCAACTATTCATGCCGTGTTAATGCGAAAAACATTAACTGCCCCATAGAGCGAAGCCGGCGTTGTGCCTGTAGCAGCGAAAGATGGCACCTAAATTTCGTCTGTAGCAGCGAAGTCCGCACCTCGATTCCCTAATTTTCACTGAGCGAGACGGCACTCAGTTCCATCTGGCCAAATGACGGCACAACGCAGATGTTTCGTCGCGATAACTCTGGCTGTGGCGCTCGGATGTCAGAGCGGACGCGCCTCAGAAACAAAACCCGAAAAAAAGCACAGCAACGCAGATGCGTGGTGACGGGAGCTGTGGAGCCGGTGCGTGCGCCACGCCTGCGCAGTGGGCGGCGTGGATGTCCCCGCCGCAGCCGTGTGAAAAAAAAAAAAAAGGCGTGGCGCGCTATTTGTAGGAATGTGCTGCGTGCAGGCATTTTCTCGCAAGTGTCTCACTATCGCAAGCAGTCTTAAGTGTCTTCGTTTAATATTTTGTAACATATTTCTACTGGTAGTCTAGTATATTTACGATACAGATGCATTTGAGGTTGAATATCTTATAATATATGTCCCTGAAAAAAGTTTCTCGAACTTTAGGCAAATTCATCATTCAAATTCATAAAGGGCAAAGATATATTTGGGTACTACAAAACGATGCAGAATAAAAAAAGAAAAAAAGGATCGCGAAGTGAGTGACAAGACAGGCCTGGCAATTGCTGGTGGTTTTTAAAGTGGATTTTGGAGATGGTGCCCTGCGTGTGCGCACATTTCTAAGAAACAATAGCAATTTGGGGCTGAATCGTAGACTGATTGAAAACATGGTTAAAATTGCGCACAAACAGAATCGACTTTCTGTTTGTGCGCAATTTTAACCATGTTCAATCATTACCAACTCGCCCAACTAACGACATTACTGATTGAAAACTTCTGATTTTTAAGCGAAAGCCATACTTGTACCATTGAGCGAAAAATAAGAGTTAAAAGGCTATAAAAAAGCGATTGCGCGGCACGCGCGTCAGTCGTATGCTCAAGGATGACGCTGTCCTCGGCCTTGTCCTTGCGGTCGTCCTAGAAGTCGTCCTAGACATCTAAGGACGACCTCACCTGTCACAGTTCGTGAGAAACAAGCGGCATCGCCGGCGTTGTGATGGCCATAGGAATACGTCATCAAGCGTCGTCAGCGTGATGTCGTCAAGCGTCATCGTACGTCATCGGCGCAATGTCAACGCCGGTACCGTGTGCAAAGCCACTTCGGACTTCATCTCTGCTCGTTGTGCGCTTCTTGCGATGAACTGTGAGGCGACACCGTCCAGATCTCCGGCCTTGACATCGGCAGCAATGTCTACATCTACGCCGGCTTCCGCAGGCTAGCGTGACCCCACGTAAAAGCACCACAGCCTCGCTTAAATGTCCTACTTTAGGCGTAGCTATAGAGTCGTCCTCAACGTTGTCCTCTATGCATTGTTCTCGACGTTGTCCTACGTTGTCGTCCGTAAGATCGTATGAGTGGGTCGTCCTAGAAGTCGCCCTAGGCGTCCTTCTTGACGACGTCCTAGGAGGTCGTAATAAAAGTCCTCCTAGCCGTCGTTCTTGACGCAGTACTAGAGGTCGTTCTAGACGTCATTCTCATGAGTCGTTCTCGACGTCATTCCTAATGTCGTCCTAGGGGTCGCCCTAGAAGTCGTCCTAGACGTAGTCCTTGACTGGATTTACCTTCCTACACGTAAGCAGTTTTATGTGTAGTCTGTAACGTTTTCTTTCCACACTTCTTATGAAATGTTTGTCTCTTCCTTCACCTTGGCATCGTATGCCGCTGAAAACTAATTTTCTCTTGAGCCGTTGTTACGAGGCAAAAAAAAACACGCAACAGAACTTGCATTTTTGTTTTAAAGATCAGTGTCCTTCACAATATTCTGGAACTTGGCAGGAGAAAAAAGAAGGATCGATGACGCAAAGCAATCGTGCATACCGAACTTTTTCGCAATATTTATTGTTACGAAAGAGCATGATTGAAGTATGTTGTGGCAAACTTAGCTGCAAAATGCATTATGGGATGGCTGCCAACAACACGCAAGAGCAGCAGGTGCTAAGTCACGAGACCCGAGTTCCATATGTCGCTAAATTTTTCCGCTGAATCGGAGATCGACATATCTCGCACTCTTATGAGCAACCAAAATGTTCCTGAAGATGTTTGGTTACTTTGGTTATACGGACGGACAACAATTTACGATTGGTGGTTCTTTTAAAGCATTATATGCATTGTAAATTGACTGCGACCATTATCTTCCAAGTCCTATAATTAAAGCCGTGCATATCCGCTTAATCAGCCAAGGATCATTCGACTCATATCCGCGTCCACTGTGAAGGCGGATAAAATGAATCAGATTGCGCAGATTGCGGTCCGGAAGACAGATATCCGCATATCAGATCTAAACTTTTGCTGGGCAGCCCCGCAAGCTTTTGCAGCCGAAGGGTGTAGAGGAATAGATATGTGACACTATGAGAGTGCATCACTGTATATTTCGTGGAGAGTAAAATAGTGAAGCTTAAAGAAAAGGGCCAATCGGGAGATTCCTATCTCGCAAAGATATGTACTCCCAAAAAAACAAAGAATCAAATGCAAGGACGTTAGTCGTCCTGGTAAAGTGCGCGCACTTGTATGTCTGTGTGTGTGCATTTTTTATTCTTGGATACTTCACGCACTTTTCGTCTATGTATCTATCTATCTATCTATCTATCTATCTGGCTATCTAACCTCTTACGCCGCGGGTCGATAACAAATAAAAAGACCGGCGCCGGCTGGGATTCGAACCGCTGACCCTTTGATCAGCAGGCAGACGCGCTAACCACAGAGCTATGAAGGCAGTCATTCACCGCACTCTAAACATTTGTTTATATCTTTACCATAGACGCGCTTTGCAGCGCTGTCACAGCTACCGGTGCGCGCGCGTTCCATGCACGAGGGCTAGCTCACCCTCTCCCGCGCTCACCCTCTCCTCTAGCTCACCCTCTCCCGCGCTCGGGAGACCATCTAGCTCAGCCTCACGAGAGCGGAATGAGCCCTCGTGCATGGAACGCGCGCGCACCGGTAGCTGTGACAGCGCTGTAAGCGCGTCCTATGGTAAAGATATAAACAACCGTTTAGAGTACCGTTGGTTGAGACTAGCTGAGACGCCAGAAAGTCTGGTCGGTACCATTTTGAGTGTTTGTGCGTATGGCGCGTGCTTTGCTCGCCTTCCTAAGTGACACAAACGCACGTGCTGGGCTGCGGAGATCGTGCGCAGGGCTGTGAAAGTGTCAACAAATTTAGAATCGCCTCAAGAGTGGGCTGGCGTATCTAGAGTGTGCCGGCCACCTGACGAACGCGCATAACTCCGCACCGTTTGATGCTATTCGCATTAACGTAGATAATCATTCCCAAAGGATGGGTTCGCCGATTTTTATCTTTTGGACGTAGAAGTATTTCTTTTTCCGCGCTTGGAACGGGGTGAAAGTTCGGAGGTCGACGTCACCGAAAACTCTGTCAAGGAAGTGACGTCACACAGATCGCCACCTGCTGCCGACAACCGCGCAATGCGCACGCACGTTCTTTCTTATCTGTTGGCTTGCTCCTCTGCTCGCTTCAAAGCGACGCGATTTTGTCTGGATTGCAACGGCGAAAGACGCGGCTCCGGCGGCTGTGATTCCGACAACCTTCACTCATCGCTCTGAAGAGCGGTCTACGCTCGCGTGCTCCGCACCACGGGTGCAGTTCACGCGACTCTCTCGCGCGACTCGGCGAAGTGTTAAAGCAATCGCACGCAATTCCGGGCATATGCGCCTCTGGGATAGCGACGCCCCTGACGGACTACGGAACCACGGGCACCCGCGACCGTCGTGCGGCATGAGCCCGTGGACATTTCTCGAGCTGCGGCTGTCGACAGTTTTGACAGTTGACTAGGTCGGTGATGATGTGGTTTGGAGCCCGCAGCCCGGGTCCTGTTTAAAACTGAAGCCAATACGAGGGCGTAGCCGATTCTTGAAAATTCTGACATGTTTCGAGCAGTGTACTCAAGAGTGCGCTGGAAGCTATTATAGTGTTCGCGCCGCTGCGAGGAGTGAGCATATTTCCTCTCGCACTTTGTTTATTGTTTCACGTTTATAAAGTCTAGCAGTGCTATTAATGCGAATAGCATTCTTTGGATACTTCACGCACTTTTCGTCTATGTATCTATCTATCTATCTATCTATCTATCTATCTGGCTATCTAACCTCTTACGCCGCGGGTCGATAAATAAATAAAAAAGACCGGCGCCGGCGGGATTCGAACCGTTGACCCTTTGATCAGCAGGCAGACGCGCTAACCACAGAGCTATGAAGGCAGTCATTCAACGCACTCTAAACACCTGTTTATATCTTTACCATCGCGCGCGCTTCCATGCACGAGCGGCTCATTCCGCTCTCGTGAGGCTTAGCACTGCCCCTAGCTCACCCTCTCCCGCGCTCGGGAGAGGGTGATGTAGCGGCCGTGCTCACCCTCACGAGAGCGGAATGAGCCCTCGTGCATGGAACGCGCGCGCACCGGTAGCTGTGACAGCGCTGTAAGGCGCGTCCTATGGTAAAGATATAAACAACCGTTTGATACTGGTTGAGACTAGAGTGCCTCGATGTCCCTCTGTTTAGGGTGATGCCATCGTTTGTGGTACCCGATGCCGACAGCACGCGCTCACAGGAAAAATACAAAGAAATCGCAGGAAACAAAATGTCGCTGTAGCACAGTCAACGCCACGAGCGCGTGCAGGGACACGCTCTTTCACGCGCTTGAGAACAAAAAATAAAAATAAACGTTAGAAACAAAATGGCCAGATGTCATCACCTCAAGCCAGAGCCGTTTATTGAGAGAGTTCGGCTGCTGTACACTGGTTTGAATAGGCGAGCATCTCGGGGCCAACCACAGGCCGCGAAACAAAGCCCCTAGCGGTGGTCGTGCCTCTAAATTTGTGACACGACTATACTTCGTTTCACCTTATGTGCGAGCGAAGGCAAAAGCTGGAAGCGCGAGCACGGAAGCTCCGGCGTTCAGGCTTTGCTCGAGCGGCGCGAGCTGGGGAGAAATGCAAAAAGCGCTGGTCTCGCGCTTTAGCCTTGGCTTCGCTCGCAGATAAAGTGAAACGAAGTATAATTTGAGCCGTGCCGAGCGGGACTCCGCGTCTCAAGACGCTCGCGCACCCCACCCTTTGCACTGCTTTCTTTCAGCCAGTCTCAGGACGCTGTTCTAGCAGTGCAGACAAAGGCGTGGGCACGAGCGCGTGGCTTTGGAAAGTGCCTCCTATGCACGAGGTCTCGTACAAACAAAGCGTTTTCGCTGAGCTAGGCTCACGCGCCATGTACCTTTGTCTTCACTCGCAGACATTTGTGAGATGCGAGTAGAGGTCTCCTGATTGGTCGACGCTGTGTCACAAATTTAGTTTACGCTCTAAGCGTGGGGGAATATTCGGCGCTGGCGGCGGCCTTTGCTCCGCCTATTGTCCAAACTCCTCCTAATATACGGCTCTGGGTTCCCCAAGCAAAGCGCCCATGAAGGCACCATAAACAACCGTTTAGAGTACCGTTGGTTGAGACTAGCTGAGACGCCAGAAAGTCTGGTCGGTACCATTTTGAGTGTTTGTGCGTATGGCGCGTGCTTTGCTCTGCCTTCCTAAGTGACACAAACGCACGTGCTGGGCTGCGGAGATCGTGCGCAGGGCTGTGAAAGTGTCAACAAATTTAGAATCGCCTCAAGAGTGGCTGGCGTATCTAGAGTGTGCCGGCCACCTGACGAACGCGCATAACTCCGCACCGTTTGATGCTATTCGCATTAACGTAGATAATCATTCCTGAAGCGATGGGTTCTGCTGATTTTTATTTGTCCTTCCTCATTTTATTATAATTAGAATATTCGCGTCTGCTTGAGTGATTGTTACCAAGCAAAAATTGTATTAATCTTCTGGGCAGAATGTCGCAGGTTCCCAGGAGGATCTAATAACTGCTATGATCTATCCCGGCCTTAAAGTGTACCTGGAAATATACTGACTTATAATATGAATACGATTAAACAAAATACTATAGAAATAATTTCACCATATTTTGACTTACAAATATCTTGTACAAAAAAAACGGCGGATAAGGCACAATATAGCCACTTTATTTTGAACTCGATTTATTTTATGATGTAATTTGAATACAGAGTTTTCGGGAAGGTTGCGGTTCCGAATTTTGAGGCTGCAGCTCGAATGCGGATACAAAGATTGAATCTGATACATATACAATGAATGTTTAGAACATTGCGGATGCGGTTCGGCTGCGGATACAACTCTTGCAGATAGGGATCGGATGCGGATGATGCGGCTGTTATCCGCGTGGGGCTCTACTCTCTCATGTATGAAATACACTGTTTAAGGAGCGATTGTTTCAATTTTTGAAAGACATGAAATCGTGGTTCCGGCAGTAAAGCCCATATGGTATAAGGAAGCGGGGAAACTTAATTTGTGTGCCACGTGAACAGTGTAGGAGGAGCGGGAAGGAAGGCGTCGGGGTAGAAAATGATGGCGCTTGATGAGGTTGAGGAGATCTACTGGGAGAGAAAGGACGAGGGAACGTGACGGGGACTACCCCAACACGAAGCCCCGGTCTCGAACGGCGTGCCAGTGATAAGGTGAACCGATCGTTCGTTCAGAGCACGTTTGAGGGCACTGCAAGCGCGACGCGGTGGTCGCGTTGTCACGTGGTCTTTGCTTTTAGAATATCGAGGGGTTTGTTTTTAGCTAATAAAAAGAAGCGCGCGAAATGTATAATGTTTGAAACACCTTCATTGGGTGCTTCTCAATGCTCTCTACCACCTTCCAGTTCCCACATCGGCTCTAAAACGAATAGTTAAGAATTAGCTAATTAGTCTTACTTAACGAGACACACTAACAAAGTGTGCCCATTTTTAAAACGCTTTCTAACAACATACTTTTGGTTTCACTGTCGCAAAGCGCTCTGTTTGTTTGTAAAGTTTGCTCTGTAGTAAAGTTTGCTCTTGTAGTAAAGTTTACTCTTGTAGTAACGGCGAGAGTAAAACTGAAAATGTAGTTTTGCCTCGTGATATTGAGCCAGAAACGAAAGAAAAACAGATCGTCAAGAAAACAGCAGCCAGCGTGGAAGGCGGCATGCAGCAGCAAGCGTCTATAGGTCTGAGAGTAAAAGCTGGCTAGCACAAGAGTGCAAGAGTGAGTCGGCCAGTCCACGCTGACCACCTTATCCAGTAGTTTCAGTGCCTCGAACATTCGGCCTAGAATGTTGGAGCTTCGATCACTCGGCAAATGAACCGCCAAGGTCTTGTCAGCCTCATAATATATCACACTTGGTATTTCGAACATTCCTAAAATAGTTGTAGCCGCCAAATTTTGGGGTAAAGACTAAAAGCGAACTGTATATAAATATTGAAACGCGCTTGCTTGGCCATACTCGACCACCCCCTCCTCCCCCAACCTGCTCCACACACTAAAAAACATGAGACGCAAGTTGTCCTGCAATTGTGTAGTTACATTCGAAACGCTCTTGATTCGGCCCTAGTGGTGCTAAATCAATAGCGCTCAGCCAAGTGTTTAGTGGAGTTAGTGGAATTATTGGTATAATCGTGTTAGAAATAAAGTTAGAGTTACAGTTAGTTAGATTTAGAGTTAGTTGGAGTCGATTAGAGTAAAACTCAAACAATATTTAGAGTTATAGTTAGTTGGTTTTGGAGTTAAAGTCCGTTAGAGTTACAATCAGCAGCTATAAGATTTCATGGAGTTAGTGGTTGTAACTCTACGTTTCACGTGTCAGTTTTTCCTCAAAATATAGTGAGTAAAGTGAACTTTATGTGTAGGTAACGTGACGTCCATTTTTTCGCCAAATCTAGAGGGTAAAACGAATTTCTGTATAGGTCGCGTGACATGAGATCATGTGACATTATTTTTGCCACTAAATGTAGTGGGCCAACTGAATTGGTGTCCAGGTATCGTGACGTCAATTTCATCGCTGAATCTAGCGCGATAAATGGATTTGTTTACATGTCATGTGTCACAAAGTCACGTGATGTTATTTTTCAACCTAAACTTGGCAAAAGAAGACGAAGTAGTGTTGAGGTCACATGTCGACAATTTTCTCGCTAAATTTAGCGGGAAAACATTGCCTTAAACTCGTACAGTCCACCGGGCGAAACAAAGGCGGTAATATCTCTGTTCCGGTCATCGACTTCGATCGGCCTGTAGGCATTCTTCAGGTTCATCGACGAAGAGTATCGGAAGTGCCACAGCCAGTCGAGTCTTTCGCCGATGCGGGGGAGCGTGTAGAAGCCCTTTGTCACTGCGTTGAGCTGCCGGTAGTCTAAGCAGGACCTAGGCGCTCCGTCCTTCTTAACCAGGAAGACTGGAGAAGCCCAAGGACTGCTTAAAGGAGCTGTGCAACGATTTTAACGTTGAAAGAATCGCCATCTTCTACTTTTGACATTGTTCACCTTGTCACAAATGACAGAAAACACACCTCCTTTCATCGAAATGTTGGCGATTCCGCCGCGTAATAGCGAAGCAAAAATTAGAATATTCCCCGACCTGCAGCCGCGAGCGGCGGCCATGAGAAACACGCGGCATGACGTCAATGGGGGTCTTGTAGAAAGATAGCAAGTTGTGCGAATACCTGCTCGATAAAAGGTAACTTTTCTATAAATCTTGTCGTTCTAACATAAATATAAATGCGTCAAAAACCTGGTATCATCGACAAAACTTTTATTATACGGAGTTTTAGTGGCGCCATCTATCCTAGGTCCACAAAACCGTCAGCTCTATCTGCTACTGCGAACAGCCGCCAGAAGCCGGAGGGGGAGGGGGACAGGGCAGGACGGGTATGGCCGGACCCGGATGAGACTTTCCTCCTTTCACCATATTGTTCGCGCTGCGCCCGCCAGCACGTGGTCACGCGGTCGCGAGCGGATGAGCTCTCGCTGCTCACTGATGGCTCTAGAGAGAGAACTTTACCGGAACCCCGCGCCTACCCCATCGACGTCACTGCGCACGTGACCCGGAAGACGATGTACGAGTTGAGAGGTGGCAAAAACCTGGATCTTTTTCATTTTTTAAAATAAAAATCTAGGGTATCCAGGCAAAATCTGTTTTCTGTAGTTCACTTCAGAAGTGTCAGGCATCAACTTCCACAATTATTTAGGCAAAGCCCTGAAATTGTTGCACAGCTCCTTTAAAGACTGGATGATGTTGTGGTTGAGCATTTCCTGAGCTTGCTCTTAAATGGCCTCTTTATTCTTTAGGAATACATGGTACGGCGAACGATGCATAGAATGCGAGTCGCCGTTGGTGACGATGCAATGCCTCCTACCCGCTGTCTGGCACACCATTCACAGCATGGGACAGCTGTCGCTGAATTCAGCGAGAAAATCTATCAGCCGTCATCGTTTCGAGATGGGGAGCTGCAGGCTAATGTCGAGTTGCAGTAGCGGCGTAGTGTCCTGGTGATATGGCTAGGTTTCCTCAGAAGTCGTGGTGACTTCAGCAAAGTCATAGTTCCTGGGCATGACACAGCGGAATCATTTACGGGATGTTGTTTTTCCTGCTGGATGTTCGTCGCGAGGATAACAGTTTGACCTATATTGTATTTCCGGTACGCCCTTTGCAACGCCTATTCTTCTTCCTAGAAACAGGGGAACGTGGTCTTCGAGAAGAACATCGCCGAAGATAGCTGCCTCGGTCACGACGGGTACAAACACTCTTGACCGCGGGAGCAGGTTCACGTGGTATAACAATAATTCGTAGAACGGCTGGCATCGTTCACGCTTCCTCCAAAGCAAGCAGAGGTTTTCGCAGCGTCAAACTTTCCGCTCCGTGGTCGATTGCTGCGAAGTATTCACACAGAAAGTTCATCTCGACAATGACGTCTCTTGCAGAGCCTCGTTGAACCACGAATTTCAAGAGGCATATTTAATCATGGAGCTCAACTCGCACAGTGCACCTTACGACGGGCATAGAAAGGTATCCTCCGACGGTTCGAATTTGTGGCGTCGGCGTCGTATACGTTGTCTTAAGGCGGCGTGAGAGTTTCCCACTCATAAGGTAGTAGTCTGCGTCGATGTCCACGAGTGTCGATATGTCATGACTGTCGATGATGACGTTGAGGTTCTTCTGCATCTTTCCAGAAATTTCGGTCAGATGCCTGGCATCTTTAGCGTGGGTTATTCCGGTGGAATCCGCGCAGCACTAGAAGCCGGAAGTGGCAATGACTTGTAGGTATGGTCGTCTTCTACGCAGTGTATGCAAAGCAGGCGAGGACCGACCACTCGCCACACGTGTGACCTTCTCGGTGTAGGTGTTTGCGAGCGTGTGCACTAGGCCCGGACATCTTGATGTCGGTTATGCATGCTGCCGGGGCACTACGGGTATCCTCCTGGAATGTACGGCGTACGTTGCCGACGGGGCTTTTCAAGGGCTTCTGCTGCGTTAATGGGACCCTTCATTTGGACGGTTCGATAGACTCCCACTTGTACTACCTCGGCGATAGACAGAGAAGTCGGGCGTTCGGCAGCAGGAAGCAATTTTCTGAGCTCCTCTCGGATGACGTCACGGATCTTTTCTTTAATGTCCGGAGGGAGAAAACAGAAATATTACACGGAGAAGAATGAACTTTAGCGCCAGGAGCTCGATTGCTCTCAAAGCCGCTGTGACAGCCTCTATTTTTTTTACAGTTCACGAAAGGTTCATACATTTAACATTATAAATTTCTCAAATGAACAGACAACTATTTAAACAGGTTTAGTTGTTTTATTGATGAGAATGCTATGATTATTAGGTGATGATGAGACCCTCACTCGAAGATGTTGCACGGAATTAAAGATGATCATAGCTATTAGATTTTTCCCCGTCGATATTTTATTGCTGCATCTTTCAAGCTCAACAAACCCTTCCTTGTGCATACAAAAAAGTTAATGAACTTCGCAAGGGCACGTTCACCCTAAAGGCGCGGCGAAATTCCGCAGATGTTTCTCTTTACAGTGGTTTATAAGAAAACAATGACGTAAAACTGATGGTGGTTTAGAGAGAAATGACATCCAGATTCTCACTTTGGCAGGTATAAAAGGACCGCACATTGTCGTGTATTCACTCAAATTCCTGTGAAAGGTGCTATAATGGCGTTTAACGTGTTTGCCTTTCTTCAACTGGCCGTGTTTGTCGCCATTGTATTTAATGTCAAGTGAGTTTCATTTCATGTCCTCTCAACTTTGTTTATCACTCAATTCTTCGTCTAACGGCAAAATCACAGTTCTATAGGTTGACTCTAGCAAATTAAGTTTCTCCGGACAAAGTTTAACTTTCAAGCTTAATCCGTTCATAAGAAAGAGAAAGAAAGGGGGAGAGAGGGTCAGAAGAGGAAGCTCAGAGAGGTTAACCTAGGTTAACCGTCCTGGTTGGCTACTCTGTTTTGGGGAGGGGGTTGTGGGGAATTAAAAGAGAATGGAAAGGATAGGAGAATATAAAAATTTAATTCATTCATAAACTGTGTAACACAAGCCATTTTTGGTTTGCTTCATTTACAAAAAATTCAATGATCAACATTTTTTTTTTACGCTTCAGTATTTGGGTGTTTGACTCAGTGTCAATGTGTGTATTACGTTGTTGGTTTTTTGGAGTTTTCGTCTACACTGGACATTACAGCAGACGAGGTTCAGTCGGTCATTATTATCGCCTTGGTATGAAAACATATTGTGATAAATTAACAAGCTGATAGTGCAGTGTTTTAAAGGGAAAACCAATGAGCTATCGAAGTCACCGGTAGTTAAACAACCATTTGTACATTCTCTAGATTGGTGGCAACGGACTCTGCCTATTGCTGTTTCATAACAAAAGGCACGATTTATAACAGATTTAGTTTTTCGCATTTTAGAAGATCACATTTTTCTATATTTTCGCACCCAGGCAATTTGATATATAAATTACACACAGCAGACATTTTGAACTAAGAGCCATTTAGAACTTTTATTTTTTTTAGATATATTTTATAGCAACACATTTTTTTAAACACTACTGCAGTGATTTTGTATACAGAAATATTGTCACATAATTTATTATATAATGATCAATGTTAAAATGTTAATTGAATGAAACCTCGGTTCTCATACGCCAGTAGAATATAATTTGAGAAACGCTCTCTAATGTACCGTTCATTGAGACAGAACTATCAAAACTTTATCGGCCGCGAGGTCTTGTATTCATAAATATAAACATGAAAAGTCATTCAAGTACAAGTAAACGGCAGAAGACACGCTTACCTGAAAAACTATACCCTTAATGAATCTAAAATGTTTATTCACACCTAATGTTAAAAAAAAACTCTAGGAGATCCGGTTTTTAATTCAGATGAACGATGATTTTAACCACAAAGTAGCAGATGGTACTTTCACAACAATAAAAAGGGCTTAGTTGCTTTCAATTTTATTTCATGTTTCCTATAGCTACACTGTGTATGGTACATATGAAATCCGTGATAAATATTCATCAAAGTGAACGCTGCTCTTAATTTAAGCGATTTTCAATTGCAAAGAACAAATATACTTCAATATTTTAAAGGATGCATTTAGCCAATCATTACGATCTAGCTTTGGAGATATAGGAAGCTTGGATGTAAACTATCTCTATCATTAACAAAAATAATGATGTTAATGAGAGCGATAGAGTACATACAACACCTATAAGGGTCCTTTGCTCTAATTCAAACCAAATGATTTTAGTGGCGTGAGTCGCACGGGCACGATCTTCGTCAGGCATTCCTCAGACTCGGCAGGCATTAGATAATGGGGTAACATCACGATAAGTTGTCTAATTCACTTAAATTACCCAATTAACTTTAACATTTTGGGTTCCTAGAATATGTTAGTATTTTAGCGCTGATAGCAGATAAAAGTAGAAAAAAAAATCTTTAAAATAATTTTCGGATTGCCGATTGGCTTGGGGCTAATCATCGATCAACTTTCGCGTTTTTGACGCCTAATTCCAAAATAGCAATAATTGAAAGACTGGGCTCGGGAACTTCCTTCAAAATTATTCCTTAAATTTTGCGACTTAGACGATTTGCGTTCGTTGTCCTACGACTTATAGTTTGCATTTTTCTTTAGTAGAGGCTCTAATTAATGTTGCGCAGTGGAGATAATGATGGACTGCCTGAAACGAGTACTTCTTATGAATGGGAGTCCGCAATTTTTGTTAGCGTCCAGACTGGTAATTGCGAGACTAAGACATGAAAAGAGACCCATGAATTACTAGAAGCTGGATAGTGTTTCCAACATTTTCGAAATCAATTTACCTCTAATTGTGAGTGCCCTCTGTACGGCAATTGCAACATGACCCCCCCCCCCCCCTAAAAAAAACGATTGTCAAAAAGTAAATTTTTGAATATATCTAATTAGCCAAATTATCATAACAGCTATGGTGTCATCTAAGTCCGTCGAGCAGAAGAACTGCATGGCAATGAAGGTGTCTTCGTTGAACGCTAGCCTATCTCTAAACAAAAGTTGGAACTGAAATCAAAGAATCGTTTTATAATACACAGCATGTACATGGGATTTAAAAAAAATTACATCAAATTAGACGTGAAATCTACATACGCTGTGTGCAGTGAAATGTACATGCGGTGTGTGCAGGAAACATAATACGATGGGGTAATCACTTTGATAACTTGGATAATAAACTGAAATGTTGTAATATATTTGACTTCAGTGAAAATAAACATGATATTTCTACGAACTAAATGATAGCGCACCGACCATTCTTTTTCGCATCTCTAGCTTTGAACCTGTTACAGTAGTGGTAACTTTAACGCACCAGGCGCTCTAGATATTTCTTAAATTTACTGAATTTGTGGTTCAAAGATGCTCAGCAAGTTGCAACTTGAAACCCTATGATTATTTTTTCCCGAAATACCAGTTTAAATAACAGATTTTAGTTAATCATACAACTCAGGGCAAAGAAAACTATTTATGAAGCCTAAAAACACACCTGGACACGTACTGCATAAGGTAGTATTGTATAAACCAAGTATTATTGTTTGTTAAAATTATTCTAACTTTTGTAATCGTTACATTCCAAGGAACCTAATAATATTTCCCTGGGTTTCTTCACACACTTTTTTTTTCTAAACCTCTTCATTTTAGAATATTATGCTTACTACAAATCTTTATATCTTTCCAGCCCACATTCAGTTTCTGCTGACTCCAATGGACAAGGTTCCTCTTCCAATTCTGGGAAGTCATTGAAGGTCGATTTTTGCGAGACAAACGTAAGGTCACTTTAAGTGCATTATAAACAACTTTGTTTTGTTTTTGTTGTACGCTCTAAAAAAATTGCTGCGCATCTACTTTCCCGCAAAACACTCAAAGTGCGTATTTCTGCGATCTACGAAATCAGCTCAGCGAGTGATGAGGCGGAACATCCTTTTAGACCTAAAAATTAAGTCTGCCACAATGCAAAGCGTCATGCTTGCATTGCGTAATGCCACTGCGCAGACTTAGTTCTGACGTCTAAACAGATGTACCGCCTCATCATTCGCTGAGCTGATATCGTATATAGCAGAGATTTGCTCTTCGAGTGTTTTGCGGGTATGTAGACACGCAGGCATTTTAAGAGTGCAATAGTTTTGTTTATTCATGGACAATTTTAATAATAAAGATTACTCTTACAAGACGTAAACATTTTAAGTTATTTATAGTTATCGCTATACAACCTGAACGCGAATGTTCTTTAATTCGTTTTTATTGCATTGTATATCTTATGCAAAGAGTCATTATATTAGAGGTTCAGCAATTATTAACTTTAATTTTTATAAAGCATATTTAGGAAGGTATTTTAAATGTTGAACGCGTTCTTAACAAATTTCCGCGTACATGACGGAGTAGGCAGCGTACCCGGGTGCCACGAGGAGACACTGGGTTTTTTGTGCTTAATGCTTATCACATGAGTTTGTTTCGTTCTGGATATGATACATATGAAATGAGAAATAAAGCAGAAATGGAGCTTTTTAAATTATCTGACTGGTCCACTCGTAACGGTGTAAAACTAAACGTAAATAAATCTAAAGCAATTTCATTTATGTCCATGCAAAACCTGGCACACATATCACGGAAATTGTTAATTGAGTAAATATTAGGGTGACTAACATTAGGGTAACCAAAAAGATGTTTAAAGATGTGTTTATAAATTGAAGCAAACTGTAACCCTCGTTGCAGTTATTTTTACAGAAATGTTGTAACAGGCAAATGAAGAAATGTTTTTATTATCTTAGTGTTCTTGTATCACTTAAGCTGGAGTGGTTCAGACAAGCATGTTGTTTACTTGTATCTATGTATTATTTTTTATTTGACATATGGTATGTCTTGGCAGTCTACCAGAACATGTTTATATTTTACATAAGTGATAAGTAATTCTCAAAATATATTGTTTAAATAAAATAAGCATAGATACACTCTGTCACTTATAATAACATATGTCCTGCCTGTAAACTATGCTTACAATACAATTTGGCTCGTTAAGTTTGGAAGGGGTTTCCGGTGTTAAAAAGGACACGTTATACCGTATTAAATTCCTAGATCTTCGAACTACTAAATTTCCCGGAAAAGCTTTGCATTTTAATATTTACTTCTGCCAAGACGATACAAATTGTAATTCCGTTACTTTGTTTTTGCGTAATGACTTAACGTAACATCAAAACTTCAAGCGTCTCAGTACTATAAGGCAAGAGCGTAATTCCCTAATTACAAAATATAGCTGAATTTAAACAATGATGTAACATATTACCAATACATGCTTCACACTTACCGCAGCTCTGATTTTACTTTCATTCTAGTGTACAGAGCAAGATGGGGTGTGGAGTCCCTGCCTTGGTGACTGCTTCTGTGTACATGAAGGCAACAGCAAAGAAGGTCGCTGCATGCATGTAATTAACTGACGTGGGAACACCAGAAGCAGAAGACCGAACTTGACCGCCCTCGACGCTGACCGAACTGGCCCCGTTCTCCCGAAGAAAAAAAACAACGGAGCCATGATGCTTCGGCCGTTTCATTGAGATAATGTTATGCACCTTACATTTACCAAGAAACACGCAAGTAAAAGCTAATAAAGATATAACCATGAATGTAATATTGCCTTCTTATTTTGAAAATAATCTCAAATGGTCCTCATTTATGCCCTACTTTCATCATTCCTTAAACATTTGAAGAACAAAGGTTATCTCGACTCAAATATAAATATTAAGATAACAATAATGAAATCTCATTGTTTCAAAAAATGAATATGAAACGTTTTAAATTCAGTGGAGAACTGTAGACTTTTGTTTCCTTTCATTTCTCAAGAATAAAAGGGAGACCAGCAAAAAGTTTTGTTTTTTGGAGTTGTTAACACGTTCCTTGGACCTCTGCCGGAAAACCAGTAATAGAAGATGTGATTGTGAGTTACTGGTTTTTTTAATGTTCATGTTTTATAAGCTGGTGACGAAGAACACGCGTTAATTTTAAGAATTCAGAAATCTTTGGCTTTTTGTTCGTCCCATCAAACCAGAAGTGTGTGTCTGTGCGTGTGGGGCGGGGGGTGGAGATAAAGAAAGCTGGAAAAAAGAGGGTTTATAGGAATATCCTCCGTCGCGCAGACGAGCTAAATTAAAAAAGAGCCAGTTGTACATCAGTCTTTGCGAAATGTAAGGCTTTAGGACAGTTCATACTTCCATGCATTGTCGCGCTGATGGACATCCCCTGCTCTCCACGCTCGATGGCGGTAGGACGCCAGGCCCGGGCTGCACAATAAACATTTGCCTTGGCATTTCCCATGCACGGAGGAGCAGTACGGCGGATTCTGTCGTTGCCATTCTGCCGATGCAGGTAATAAGAAAGAAAGGTGGGCTACACTCCTTTCATCTGCAGTGTTGTGTGGAACTCGCTGAATTCATCTGATCCGGCACAAATTGAAAGAGTGTAGAAACGATTTATTCGTATTGTTTATGATAGGTACTTTGGAAGATGTTTCTACGACTACGAATATATTCTTAAAGATTTATTGTTGCAGAACTTGTTAAATAGAAGAATAGCTCGCGTCGTTCTATTTTTACATAAGGTTGTACACGGTCGTGTAGATAGTGATTTAGTGTCATTGTTAAAATGTCACGTACCGGCACGTGTTGTTAGAGGATTTAGTATATTTTACCCCTCCATTCAATCGAAATTATCACCGTTGGTAAGGATGCAGATTTGCGGTAATGAACTGTCCTCTCATATTGATATCTTTTCAGATATATCAGTGTTTGAGAAGGAAGCTAAATTTTTATATTTTTAATTCCTGATTGCATGTTAGTCTGTTCTTTTTAAAAGTGGAAGACGTTGTGTTAAGTCATGTACTACCATTTTATGTGCCACCACACTATGACCTAGTGGTCGTTCTGGGGCATGATTCAAATAAAGCATTATTATTATTATTATTATTATTATTATTATTATTATTATTATTATTATTATTATTATTATTATTATTATTATTATTATTATTATTATATTATATAAGGTGAGACTCCGTTTTAAGACGTGTTCGCAGGTCCAATTGTCGCCTCTCTCTCATCACCTGGTCAGGCCCTCTGCGCGTGGATAAGGGCGAGTGTGATCACATGTCTAAATAGACACAAATGACTGGTCCAGTGAGGACGTAGCTTCCACAACGGTCTCAGCTCAGGCGAGAACGGAGTATTATTCGCTGCATTCTGCGAAATGAAAACCACCAGGGAAGAGGACACTAAGGAAGAGACAAACAAAGCGCTACATTCAACTGATCTTTAATGTGAAAAAACCCCAACTAATTATGCCTTCTCATCTTGAAGACGGAATATACTAAAATTATTTTTATGATATATCTATGACGGTGCATTAATACATTTCGCTCCACCGGCAAGCCTGATGCTAAAAGCCTCAAAAACTTTCCGCTTGTTATTGCTATTTTGTTTTCCCAGCCATCTTTGTTCTTTCCATTGTAGTCTGGCAGCAGTGTTTGTGGCAGCGCACCACCAAGTTGACTGATCGTTTTTATTTGGTTGAAGAGATCATGGCCATTCAGCAAAGCGAACACCGTCGGGCAACTCGGCGGTGCACTGCCACAAGTGTTGCTGCAGCCAAAGTTTGAAAACAAATTTCTAGGCAATAGAAAAAAGAATCTGAGTATAAATTTCCAATACATTTAGCATCAGAGTTGCCGGAAAGGCAAAAATGTATTAGTGTACCGTCATTACACCTTACACAAAACAAAGTTTAGTACATTGCGTCCCCGAGTGAGTAGAAGGTATATACTACACAAACTTTGGGAAGTAATCCGTTACAGGTAACAGATTACTTGCAATGCGTTACTTGTATATATTGGTAACGAAATATTTTAATTACTCGTTACTTTTTAAAAATACAAGCATAATACAGTAATTGGAGCAATACGAGCAGACGATTCAGCAGCATAAATAGAGCAAGGTTTTCAAAATAGGAAACATCAAGAAGGGAAGAATAATCGAAAAAAAAGAAACATGATTTTCTGTGTGACCGGCCACTACAACCATAAAAAACGGGCAAGGTATCTACAAATATACGAAAGACATTTATCAAGTAAAAGAACGCCGAGTAGGCTCTCCGTCGCCTTCCATCGTGTTTTTCTTCTTCTCCCGGGCAGGAAACAACTCTTCCTGTTTATTTGTCTTTGTTTTTTGCACTGTTTCACTCTTCCCAACTTCTTCGACGACTCCCGCCACCTGCACAGACATCAAACGCGGGTCCGTACGCCCCTCAATTCGCGGGTTCGCTAACTCGCGTAACAGACAATGTAGCCTCGCACGAGGGGTAGAATTATTTTTGTCTTTGATGAGCGCTACTTCTCCTAGCACGCTCTTGAGGCACGGCTGAAAAGCGCCGGGCGCGAGGCTAAGAGCATCGTCTTCGAGGGTACGGAGGATACTTCTTTGTTTAGTTGTCTAGGCATGGTGGTCGGAATTCACTCCTCACCTTACAGTCAACTGTCAACATAAAGGGGGAGGGGTTTAGGCCATGTAAGGAGTGCTGACAGAAAGCGAGAGACAGAGAACGCGTAAAAGCGGTGTGATCCTCCATTGTTTTGTGAGACCAAAGCGACCGCTTTCTCTTGCTCGCTATGCTCTACCTTCCCCGGGTCTCCGCGAATATTGGCATGAAAGTGAGAACCGATGAACGATTGACAACCTGTAATCGCCACGTTTTCTCTGACTAGTCGGGTTTTCGGTCATGGAGTGTCTGTCGTCCCCATGGCCATCTCTTCATGAGATGTTAAAAATGCAGGGCATCAAGCAGTACGGAAACGTAGAGTTTCAGTGCATACCTTGTCAGAAAAGAAAAACACAGACACACGCACACACATTGTTATCAGCAAGAACAACAAACTCCTGTCTACGGAAACATATCAAGGTGAGCTCGGACACTTGCATTCTGCATAGGTTATGCATTGTAACGTTAGAACCAATTTTTTCTTTTCTTGTGAATAGCAGGCGAAACACCCGTGTCAGAAAATAACTTTCGTAGATTGCGTCTTTAGCTCCGAATCTCGTAACGGAGTTAGACGCTGCTACTGAGCATGCGCACCGCTAGCTTTGTCTGCACAATTCCAGGGATGAATTTTCGGAGGCCGTAAGCTAGCGGGAGGGGATGGTGGGGCTGCAGCTTTCGGTGCCTTGTCAGCTTACAGGTGAACGGAGCACACCTACACTCTTTCTCTTAATAACAATCTTTTATTTTTTACAAGGACTAGCATAATACGGGCGTATGAGAAATAAAAGGTAGTAGTTGTAAACATTTTTGAAAAATATCAAAATCGTTTCTATTGTTTTGTGAATAAGTGTACAGTAAAAGTAACGTGGAAGTAATTTGTAACGTAACGAGTGAAGTAATTCGTCACTTTTCAGCGAAAGTAATTTGTAACGGTAATCCATTACAATTGAGGCCCGGTAATTTGTAATTGTGATTCATTACATTTTACAAGAAACGAGCCCAAGTCGGATACTACATATATAGTCAACAAAGAGGGGAGAATGTGATTAGCGAATTCATTGCAATAAAGTTAGGTAAAGAGAAAGGGAAAGAGGGCTGGCGAAAAAGTGGGCCCACATAGATATATATATATATAATATGCCTGTGTATGCGTGTCTGTATCGGATTTATTTACACATTAAAGAGAGCCGCCAGCCTGGGCGAACGAACCTGGATTGGCCTCCTGCATCGGCACCTATTTCCTCCCGAAAAATCCTCGACGGAGCCACAAACGGAGCATTATACCGACCGCCACGAGTCAAGTGGCCCATGCGGACACCCAGATTTCAACCGTAAGCCCAGAATTCAGCGATATCTGGCGGTTTCAAATCCCCAAAAGGAGGACTCCTCGCTAAGCCTTTCGCACTGAGACAGGAGTGGTCTAGGGCCGCCTCGCGAGGGCCGCCAATACGCAAAGCAAATGTGACGCGACCGAAATGGCAGCTGAAACCGCTGCAGCGGAACTACAAGACGAAGGAGAGACTGCGGTCACCGCATCCAGTCAACAATACAAAACAGTATAGCTAAAAGTGGTTCCAAACGTGGGCAAGCTTCACTACCGCAACGAGGAAGCAGACGCGTCGGCCACCCCAGAAGTGAGAAAACACGACACAACTCGCTGCCGCACCGCGCGACATGCCATTAGCTAGAACAGCCACTGCGCAACGGCTACAAACTTATTATGAAACCTATTTAAGGCCTCAACTTCACGAAAAGAAGCGACATTGTCATCACCCGTAGCCTGAGTCAAGCGAGTGGGATCGCCACCGACTCCATGCGTGAACGTGCGACCTTCAATGTGGAACATGACAACAGAAGCACAATCAGCACTTCGTACATCGTATTCAAAACACACTGTACACGAAGATACACCCAGATTAAAAGGAATCGCCTGTCCTCTTATCAGAACGGCCATCTAAGTTGTAGATGAATTTGTCTTATGGTCTGGAAGTCAATGACTAAAATATTAACACATCAATAAACAAAGCAGTTTTACTTAGACCTGCCAATAAATTAGTTGTTAGGAAATCGTCTAAAACTCGGAACCGCCACAATTGAATTTCTGCTCCAACAGAAAAGTCTAGGCGTATTATTTGAGAACACATGACATGCAAATACTATATTAAATATCTAACAAAAACGCTTTCTCATAGAGTTGGGGTTGGCGCCAGATGCTTTAGCTTCAGTACCGGTTAATATTAAAGTAAAGATTTATTATGTCTCGTTCAATTTTGATATGAAATATTGTGGATTGGTTCGTGGCATAGCACCAAAACAAACTTAAAAAGACAAGCTACTACTCCAAAAAAAACGTTAGTGTATGACCCGGATGTTCGGTATAATTGTCATACAGAATCATTATTTAAAAAATGAAGAATAATTGAGGGAGGTTTCTTTTGTTGAGTATTGCTCGCTTTATTCAATTCGCTTTTCATCTTTGCATTTGTGGAATATTTGTACCGCATTTTTGTACTCACTGAACAAAAGGGCACCACATATACAAGTTATTCAAAAAAATGGTGGTCCCTCGTAATCGTACAAACTACAATATTTCATCTCTCCATTATAACATTCTGAAACTCTTAATAAAAATGACAACTTCAAAATGAAAACATTTTTAAGCTTTCTAAATCAAATCTTCGTGCATATCTTGATTAAGCCTGACAAAACATTCTTTCTTCTTGGAGCCCGCTTGTTGATTTGTCAGTGTAATAATATTTTTTGTAACATGTAATATATGTAAGTTATTTGTGTTTTTTTTTTCCCGAAGTTGGGTGCTAAGACTATATGATAGCCCGGACCCCGTCAAGCTGCTTTTTAGCAGCTTTCTGTCTCGGGCTTCCATCGTGTACATCTGAAAAAAAAAACTTTGAAGAATTGAAGTGTGACCTCGGCCAACGGTGTGATTAGACGAAGCAAATTGAGTAGTTACAAAATTATTATCATGGCGTTTGTCTTTTTTTTTCTCTCATCACTTTTTTTGCTTAACGCTGGGGGACAATGGCCTGTGTGTACTTATTTTAAATGAACTTCCTTCGATACTGAATTTTACTTTGTAGGAAAAAAATGGAAAGTTGCTTAAATCAAGTAGGCAGGCGAGCTGGTTAAGGATAAACATAGTAACCCTGGAGATAGAGGCCAAAAGAGGGCGGACAGACACGAAACTTCGAGTTTCGCGTCTGTCAATAACTTTGTCCCCCAGCTTCAGGGTTTCTATGTCCATGGAAAGTTTGCCTTCCAAGAAGGTAAACCAACTGTTTCAGCACTGGCCTCTAGGTCGATTGGACGTCCGTAACGGGACCAGTGGCTGACTTTGTGTTGCGGGATGATTGAGCCATGAATACAGAATTATCGTTCGTAAACCAGGTTTTCTTCAAAGTCCGACTACTCGGTGCCAGGGTGACTCACGCACTGATCACAGTTGCAGCAAGAATTCACTTTGCCACCTTTCCGTAAATGTGTTTACAAGTAGTTTATGAGTTGTTGTTGATTAAGGGCTTTATGACGCAGAGCTACTATGGCCATACTGCACCCATCTTGTTTAGTTGGAAGGAACATACTTAGAACTTATTGGTACAAATTGTCTAAAAAAGGCTTATGTTACAGCGTTAAAAGTGGTAGAAATAATGTTACAACTCCAATAGGAAGCCAGTTCTCCCTAAGTAACTTGACACGCTCAGACTGTACTGTAGGTGCCTCCACCAATTAGCAGCGCTGGGTGAAAAGGAATCTGGTTTGAAAAAAACTCGGGGACATATGTGCGTCGTTCACGCTCATGCCCAGAGCACAGCCAGAAAATGTGTAAATTGTTAAACACTGCCACAGTCGTTGCACACAGCGTGGGCTTGCCCCCCGAGCAGATGCTTGTAGGTAGGGTAGGAGTGTCCAATTATAATACGACACAAAAGAACTTCATGGCAGCGGGTTTTCTGGGATGCACTCTCCCTCATTCCAAGAACTGGCTTAAATGCCGGGATTAATCTGGCCCGCAGCCGCATATCGACTATGCTTAACAATGCTAAAGTAACGCCATCGAATCTGAGCAAGGTGGAGCAGTCGGCACTACGGGATCTTAAATCGGATCAATCAATTATCATTCTTACAGCTGATAAGGGGAAAGGCACTGTGATACTCGATAAAGAAATTTACTATGAAAAAATGCAGGTAATTCTTGACGACACAGCGCATTTTGTGACGTTACCACGGGACCCGACTCCTAAATCTGAGAGATCCCTTGTTGATCACCTCCGCGATCTAAAAAAGAAGAAACGTCTAGACGATGCCACGTACCGTCGTCTTTTTTCTTCTGACGGATCTACACCTAAATTGTATGGTCTCCCCAAAATTCACAAACCCGAGTGCCCGTTGCGTCCTATTGTTTCATTTATTGGTTCTCCGACGTACAATCTGTCAAAATATCTGGTTGAACTCATCACTCCGGTCACAGGAAAAAATGGTTTAACAGTACGTAATTCCCAAGAATTCGTGGGCCTGGTTCGGGATCACGTCCTAGACGAAGACGACATAATGGTTTCATTTGATGTTGTGTCCTTGTTTACGAATGTTCCCACCTCTCGGGCTGTTGAGATAGCCGAAACACGCCTACGTAGGGATGACAGCCTCCCCTCACGCACATCGTTAACGGTGGAGGATATTGTAATTTTGCTGCGTTTTTGTCTTAAACAGTCGCATTTCACGTTTCGCGGACAAATTTATCACCAAATTGAAGGATGTCCAATGGGTAGCCCAATTTCTGTTACAATGGCAAATCTTGTTATGGAGTATGTGGAGGAAACTGTCCTTGAACAGAATGCGCACCCGATTGGGTTTTACAAACGTTATGTGGACGACACCTTTGTAATTTTAAACAAGGACCATGTTGCTGACTTTCACTTAGCTTTAAACAGCGTTGAATCATCAATACAATTCACACATGAAGTTGAACAGAACTGCGCGCTGCCTTTTCTGGACGTTAATGTGTTCCGAAATAGTACCGGTCGCTTAGATACAACAGTGTACCGCAAAGCTTGCGACACAGGCAACCTCTTAAGCTTTAACTCACATCATCCTGTCGAACATAAAAGGGCTGTCGTAAAAACTCTACTACATCGGTCCGAACGCATTTCTTCTAATCCTCAATTGCGCGCTTCTGAGGATGCTGTTATTGTTGACCTGTTGACAAAGCGAAATTATCCTAAACGTTTTATTGATAACACGCGCAAACAGATGGGACAAACAAGAAGTCAGGACAATGGACCACTTAGGACAGGGCAAGTAACAATACCCTATTTGAAAGGTATTTCTGAATCTATTCGCAGGGCCCTCGCCCCTTTGAATATCCGCACGGCTTTCAAACCCCATCGCAAACTGCGTGACCTCATTTCGAAACCTAAAGATTACACCCCCCAGAGTCTCAGTGCGGCGTTGTGTATAAACTGAACTGTCTAGACTGTGACGCATCCTACATTGGGGAGACAGGCCGGAGGCGCTGCACCCGCCTAAAAGAACACAAAAGGGACGTGGCGAAGGCCACGCATGCTACAAGAGCGAAGACAGAACTCGTAGACCATTGTTGGAATACGGGTCACAGTTTCGACTTTGAGAATGCGTCCACTCTGGCGCGTGAACAAAGGTGGGGTCCACGCAGGTTCGTCGAATCATGGTTCATCCGAAGTGACTCATCGGCTTGCAACTCCAACCGCGGCCCCCTCCCCGATGTGTACGCGGATTTGCTTAAATAGGACTGTCGAAGTTTTTTCTCTCATTCCTGCTTGAAGGTTTCACTGATGATGTCTCCCGCATGGGAGACGAAACGTTTGATTAAATTGTTTATTTTGTTATGTCAAGTCGGCGCAGTTTTTTTGATCATTATGAGTCCCGGCTTTGGAATATTTTGTAATCATGTCAAGTTTGTTTTCGCACTCCAGACTCCACTCCGCTTGCCCTATAGTTGGAAAACTGAGGATTGTACTAAAAACTTTATGCCTTGAAATTGTATCTGTGGTAGTTGGCAACATTGCCGCGCGCGCAGCTGAGCAAGTAGGCAGCGCGCCCGCGGCCTAACGGTTATCGCGCTTGCCTTCCGCGCTGAAGGCCAGGGTTCGATTCCTTGCCGCGGCTACCCATTTTCGATGACTCGTAATGTGATGTTCTCGTAAATTCGAGAACCGTCTTGCTGATTCAAGGTTAGAATGTTCTACGCACCGAACCTTCTACGCCGAATGTTCCAGAAGCCCACGCGTATACAAAGGTGCCCCGCGTGGCGAGCCGGAGTCAGCCCCGCCCCAGAGCTCGATCCTGCTGTTTCACCAACATCGACGCCCGCGACGCTCTGCTGTTTTCTTCTGTTCCCTTTTTGTTTTGGGCAAAAGTTCGCCCCATAAAACGTTGTTTCTATTGTTATATTCGACTCATCAATTGTCATTCGTGACATTTCGGTGGAGGTGCAAGGTATTTCATTCTATATCCGTAGAGCGTACCCCTCCGAAGACATCCCGGCTAAGTAAGGTGCTCAGCCCCAGAAGGCTACCCTTCGCTGAAGACGCCGAAGCCCGAGCAAGCCGCCGTACCGAAGTCCAACTCCCAGAGTCCGGACCCCAGCTGCAAAAGCCGAAGAAGAGATCCCGATCATGACCACCCTGCCCGTCGCCGTCCTGCCTGTCGCTCCGCGGACGCCTACTCCCTTTGTCGCCGAGATCTATGAGGACGTCGAAGACTGGATCAACCAGTACGGAGCGCGTGGCTCGCCACAACTGTGGAGTGACGAACAGCCTCTGCAGAACCTCTTTTCTCGCTGGAAGGAACTCCAAGGCGCTGGTTCGAAAACCAGGAATCTTCCTTGACTTCATGGGAGCTTTGCAAGAACGAGCTGACGCGTACGTTCGCCAATCAACACCGAAAAGAGAGGGCCAAAGATTTGCTGCAATCAGGGACCCAGGGCCCCAATGAGAGCATCACGACTTTGTAAAAGACGTCCTGCGCCTGAGCTCCAGCTCCGATCCTCAGGCCACCGAGGAAAAGAAGCTGCATTTTCTGATGCGCCGCGTGAGGGACGACATCTTCGAAGGACTCGTACGCAACCCACTGACGACCGTTCAAGAATTTGTCACCGAGGCGGTGATCATGGAGCGTGCCATACTTGCAAGGACAACCCACTACCACCGGCATCCCGGCGTAGCTGCCCCTCGCCATCAGGATTCGACCACGGCTCCAGCCTGACTGAAAGTCGCAAGATAACTCGCGACGTCGTCCGAGAAATGCCCAGGAAGCTCCTGCCTGCTGCCAACCAACCGGCTTTGCTGTCAATAGCCGAAGCTGTCCGCGACGTTCAGCGGCAAATCCAACCGTAGGCTCCTGCCACCGTAGCAGCACCGGAGGAGCCCGCTCTAAGCTACGCCGCAATGGTACGACGAGCACCACCAACCCCGCGTCCGTACGTTGCGACTCCCCGGCGTGAACCTCCAGCGCCGCAGTATTCCCGACGCCAGGTAGATTGGGCGCACGTTCGGCCAGAAGAAACTGCGCCAAGAAAGACAGACGTTTAGAGGACGTCCGGTCGACGCCCGTTGTGCTACCACTGCGGGGAAGCCGACCACAGCTACCGACGATGCTCCTACCGCCAGCTGGGCCTACGAGGGTTTGCACCCAACGACCCTCAACCACGTCTCGAAGAGCGACCCCGGGACATCGAGGACTACCTCCGCCGCTCTTCATCTCCTGAGTCGTCAACCCGCCGAGGATGCCGTTCACCGTCCTCCCGACGCTCACCATCGCCCTTCCGCCGGTCTCGCCGAGGCAGCCTGTCACCCATCGCTTCCCGTCGGGAAAAGTAGGCGGGGCAATGCCGGGAGGTGGTGTTTCCAAAGGCGAACGATGCCAAGATCCTCCAAGATCATCGGGGCACTCCCACTCTACCGCCGCAACACCCCGAAACAACGTTTCTGCAACAGTATCGAATAACCTCAACGTTATCATCGACGGCCACGACGCAACCGCACTCGTCGATACCGGAGCAGACTACTCCGTTTTGAGGGGGGAGACTCTCTTGTCGCCTTTAGAAAGTTATGACGTCGTGGGGCGGACAGCAGATACGAACCACCGGTGAACACCTGATCACACCTGTCGGCAGCTGCACTGCTCGAGTTCAGATCCACGGTGAAACCTGCCCTGTAAAGTTCGTTGTTCTGCAAAACTGTTCGTGGAACGTCATTCTCGGAATGGACCCCTGTGTGAATACGGCGCCATCATCGACCTTGCGGAGAACAAGCTGACGCTTCTCAAAAACCTGTTACATCGGCGGAAGATCCCAAAGCGACGTTAGCTGCAGTGTGAGTCCTCACCAGCCACATAAACCTGCCTCCGCTGTCGAGTGTCTTTGTGCCCGTCGGGAACGAAGAAGCCACCTGCGGTGTAGCACTAATGGAAGGAAGCGTTCAACTGCTCCTTGGACGAGGGCATTGCAAGAGGCGTAACCGAGGTCCAGGACAGGGCGTTCCAGAGCCCTTGTCACCACCTTCCGCAAGAGTTGCAGCACCTCACAAATGGTACGGCTGTGGGCTACGTCGAGGAAACTCAGGACTCAGCCGCGATCGCCGTGGTCTCAAAGACTCCTCTCCGACGCAGCACAAGAAAACCACGCCATCAGAGCTCGACATCAACACCAACCCAACCCCTCATCCCAACCAACGACAGCTGAATGACACTCCTCGCCGAGTTCAATGAGTGCTTCGCCACGTCATCAAAGGTTCGCCAGATGACGGTTGCGAAGCATCGGAGAGTTACTGATGACGACGCGCTTCCTGTGCATCGGCCGCCGTACCGAGTCTCTGTGAAAGAAAGGAAAGCCATTTAGAAGCAAGTTCAGGAAATGCTTGATGACGACAACGTCCAGCCCTAAAACAATCTGTGGGCTTCCCCAGTAGTTCTGGTGAAGAAGAAAGACGGAACCCTGGGGTTCTGCGTTGACTATTGCCGGCTGAACCCAGTAACAAAAAAGGACATCAATCCGCTGCCGCCCCCCTTTCCCCCCCCCCCATTGACGACACTCCTGGACCGGCTGCGCCATGCCCGATACTTTTTGTCGATGGACCTGAAGAGCGGGTACTGGCAGATTGAGGTCGACGAACAAGATCGGAAAAGACGGCCGTCGTCACGCCGGAAGGACTGTATGAATTTAAAGT
>JAZHYW010013677.1:0-31960 GCA_037355805.1 Ixodes ricinus | reverse complement strand
TATTCCTCGCTCGTCTTCCTGTCCGATTCTTGGTTGGCTGCAACGAACGCTCCATGCGCGCGCGTCCCGAAACTTGCCACCCCCTTTGGCTGGCGCACGCAGCTGCTCGTAATATGGGGATCGAGCATGCGCACTAGCTCTTTCAATCTGGGAAAACAACGTCATCGTTGCCGTTGTCGTCGTCCGCGAAACTTGTTCCCATCTGAGGCCGCGCCACCGCCACCGCCGCTGCCGGTTTTGAAGCACGCACGGTGCGCCTCTGCATCCATTAATAATATTAATGCGAGCATTCCGAAAGGCGCAGCAAAACTCAAACTTGCCGCTGTGCATACGCGTTGTGCGATGCGTGTACACTATACGCGACGAATAATGCGCGTTGCGATTGGGGAATTTCTCTCCCTTCGAGATTTAAAACGCAAACCACACCAATCACGCCATGTACACGCGCACGCATGCAGGCTGAGACAAATCGGCTGTCGTAAGCGCGGAAAGAATTCCTAGTAATGGGGATGTTACATTACCCGACCTCTAAGTGCAGGTCTATTGTCTTGTGGAGAGATACCGTTTTGCTTCTCTAAAAACGCGTGTATGTTTTTTTTGTGCTAGTTTTTACGGTTGTGCCCGTCGATGCGATTGAGATTGGTATGCCGTTGACAAATGGATCTGCGCAGCAACGAGCGGGAGGTCCTCCTCGAATTGGGGATTGTAATTTTATCCCGGGAGGAACGCGAGTGATGGTGACTGGACCCAGCAGCGCACGGCTGCAGCGTAACTTGTGTCTACCCAGCCGGGACCAGCTGGAATAATCAAAGCCCGTGCACTAGAATTTTGACGTCATCGCAGCGGGATTGAGTGAAGACGCGGATCGGAAACGAGTGCCCCGTCAGCGTTCGGCCGGGCCTCGCGTCCAATCAGCGCGTCGAAGGACGTTCGGCTGAGTCTCGGCGTCCAATCAGAGCGTCGAAGGACGTCCGACCAGGCCTCGTGTCCAATGTTAGGAGTCTCGAACAGTACTAGACACGGCACGGTTCACAAACACAGGGGTTCATCGTCAATAAGCGGGAGTCCATGGGCCAGTTTTCTTTAGGAAACAAACAAGAGCTTTGGTGGCTTTTGGTCCTTTATGTGGCTCGTCCCAGGCACAAAGCACCTTTGCCACCGATAAGGATGGTAATAGCGAAAGGAACGCAAGAAACACAACCAGTAGGGGTTTTCAAAACAATTGTAAAGTCAGGGTGACAGGCTAAGGTAAGGATTCTTTTGTGGAAGCTCTTAGGCTGCCTTCTCGACACCGTGACTGAATGACCACCGAGCTCTGCACATCCAACCCAGATCCGAAGTCAGTAATAGTGGATATTCAGGCCCGTTAGATATTCAATCTCGTTAGACATTCAGACTACAGCGCGCGGAGAGGGGGAGATTGGAGCGGCGCGTTGCAATGTACTTCACGCACTGCTGCATGACCCAGTGTCACAACCACCGTAATCACAATGCAGCCTTTTTTTTTTTTTTGGGGGGGGGGGGGGAGGGGGAGGGGGGTTAAAACATAATTTCAGTTTCGTTGCTCGCCGGGCTACCTCCGTAAAATGCAGCCATTTGCTTTCAGGTGTGCATTGCTGGAAAGTAGACACACCCGATTTTTTTTAGAGCGCGTCCTAGTGCGCCCGTTTCCGGCTTGAGCGGCGTCGCCGTCGGCGTCGCCGTCGGCGCAATCCGCGCGGTGCATGATGGTAAATTTCGCTAAATTTAGCGGGAAATTTTCCCCGCTAAATCTAGCGGAAAATTTTCCCTCGCTAAATTTAGCGGTGCACTTTTCCCCGCTGGGTCCAGCGGAAATTTTTCCCTGCTAAATCCAGCGGAAGGTTTCCCTGCTAAATTTGAGCGGAAAATTTTCTCCGCCAAGCCCAGCGGAAAATTTTCCCGCTAAATTTGGCGTGAAATTTTTCCCGCTAAATCTAGCGGAAAATTTTTTCCCGCTAAATTTAGCGGGAATTTTTTCTCCGCTAAATCTAGCGGAAAAACTTTCCCCGCTAAATGTAGCGGAAAATTTTCCCGCTAGATTTAGCGGGAAAACCCCCCCTCTCTGAGGTCACGTGACCCCTTATCTCAATTTTGGCAATAAATCAACAGCTTTCAGCAATTTCTGAATTTGATCGTCAGTGAGAGGTCCAGGGTTAAGTTCAACGTCACCAGAGATTAGTAACATCAGCTCCACAACCGTAGCACAAGGATTGGATAGCACTTTACGGCACCAAAAGCACAAGTTTTCAAGGAGGCTGGGGAACGATGCCGGCTGGCGTTTCCGCGAGTAACGACCAACTTCGAAATAAACAGGACTAACCTGAAGTAGAAGAAGGCGTAAGCGTACTGCGCACGTCATGCCGGCACCGAACCCCGTCCGAAGTAGTGAGTGATGCGTCCTTTTGTAGGCTGTGGTCATACGATGTACCGCTCCGTTGCCAGACGCGCCAGGCATCTTGCAGAAAAACCGCTGATGTTGGGTGATGCGATGAAAACTGGTGGCTTTCTTCCGATCCGCGCGGTTCCGAGGTTTGACGACGATACGTTGGTTCACCGGCCCATGCAACAGCAGCGATCTGAAGTAGAAGAAGTCGTAAGCGTACTGCGCACGTCATGCCGGCACCGAACCCCGTCCGAAGAGTGAGTGATGCGTCCTTTTGTAGGCTGTGGTCATACGATGTACCGCTCCGTTGCCAGACGCGCCAGGCATCTTGCAGAAAAACCGCTGATGTTGGGTGATGCGATGAAAACTGGTGGCTTTCTTCCGATCCGCGCGGTTCCGAGGTTTGACGACGATACGTTGGTTCACCGGCCCATGCAACAGCAGCGATCTGAAGTAGAAGAAGTCGTAAGCGTACTGCGCACATCATGCCGGCACCGAACTCCCCCTTGACTGCAGCGGATAAAAGGCTCCGCAGTCCCATTACTTATGCATCATGCTAATTGCAGAGGGTAAGAAAATTGGCGATGGAAACAAATCATACTTTTGATTCTTAACTTAGGCTAGGTGACGCAAGCTACCACCTGATATAAAGGGTATAGCCGTTAGCATCCATCCATCCATCCATCCATCCGTTCAACTACTTCAGGCAATTGCCTGGGGCGCGTTTTTTCCCATTTTATATGACGGTCTTAAACTTGTTCGCCGACATGTTGGAAGCACACATGACGCAAACAAGCTTTGAACGTGCTTGAGGTTGGGTGAACGACTTTCACGATATTGGCTGTATGGACATCCAAAGAACCTAAAATTGGTAATTGTCGCTCCACTGCAGAGGGGCAATTCGACCGGCTAACCTGGGGTCTTTCACGTGAATCAGAAGCATAGTGTTACGCGAATAGAGTTGTTATAATGCACGCTAAAACTAAAACTTGGGGAGAAAAGGGGGGGGGAGCGCTAGTGTCATGAAACTTCCGGTTTCAAATTGAAGCATACAGCAACCGGTCCTCTTTTGCGAGCTCCTGTGCGTTCCTATAGGATGAAGTGCGTGCATCTTGTCTTTTCGACTGAGAATAACAGAAATTACCTTGGTTACTTGGGTCGTAGGTAATAGTACGTAACTTTATTAACATTATAAAAGTGAAAGGTTGCAACATTTAGCCGATCGAGGAGCGATGTTTAACTTCCAAGCGCTCCTGGTTCAGCTCTGTGTTTCACGGAAAGTGCGTATAAAGGCAAGCGAAGAGTCCAGCAAAATAACTGTCGAAAAAGGTAGGACTTGTTCAAGGAGCGCCAACATTCCGATGACCTTAATATTGGTAATCTGCGAGATCGACATGCCACTAAAATGACCCCCATTTACGAGAGGTTAAAACTCGTAGAATAGTAAAAGTACGCGCACTATAAAAGATGGCTTTTTTCTTTATCATTGTGCAGAATTCATTGGGCGGAAAGGGTGTTTGGCTTTCCATTTGAAAAGTTTTTCGAGCATCCAGATATGAGTTTCGAATGCTTCAAAAAACGCCCAAAAATGAGGAGAAAAAAAACTTACATTTGCAACTATACATACGCAGCAGAGTGAAAATTCAAATGTGATTTATTGGAAATCGTACTCGATTACTCCGGCTTTTCTTTATTTGATTGGTCTCACATGCACAGGTAGGTACCAGTGTTGGACAAAATACTCGATAAAAGTATTTAAGTTAAGTTACTAAATACCTGCTTCATAAAGTATTTAAAATACTACTCAAGTTACTTTCACTGTAAAGTATCTTGAGTAGAGTACAAATACTTAGAAATGTAATTCAATTACTTTTGAAGATACTTCCGCATTGCGTAATTTGTATCGACGTCAGTGACAACGACAATTATACAGTTGCACAAATCTGGTTTACCAGAATGGTTTATTAGCACGTAACAACACAAAACGGCAAAAAAAAAAAGCATCGTAGGGCTATTTTATGCAGTCCAACTATAAGGAGCAGGATATTGTCACGAATGACAAATGATGAGGCGGCGAATAACTGAAGAAACTAAACGTTTAATGGGGCGAACTTGTGCCCAAAACAAAATAGAGAAAGGCTAGCGTCACAGGCGTCGATGTCGGAGAAACAGCAGGATCGAGCGCTGGGACGAGACTGACTCCGGACCGCCACGCGGAGCACCTTTTGTACCCGCGTGGGTTTCTGGAACATTCGGCGTAGAACGTTCGGCGCGTAGAACATTCGTAACTCGATCACACGACAAGGTTCTCGAACTTACGAGAATGTCAAGTTGAAAGAATAAACAAAAGAGGAGTCCGCTCCTTGAATCGAACCCGGAGGCTCCGCGCGAGAGCCAAGCGCGGTAACCATTCGGCCACGCGCTCGCTCGGCAACGCGCGTGGCAATATCACTGATACATGTTACAAAACATTTTTGGGACAGAAATAAAGAGGTCGCTTTAGCTATAGTGACATCGCTGAATATCACGTCCTGCGGCGCACCTTAGACGCATCGTTTAACTACAATCCATATTCCCTATATGGGGAGTTCACTATAAACGAACTTGGGATACGGATATGAGTGAATGGATAACAAAGAGAACCCACATAATAGCCACGGCAGTGGTCGCACCTTCTTCAAGTAGGTTGCGTTCAGAAAGGCACTCAACGTTGGGGGACGCTTTGTTGGGATTTTGAGAGGTCATCCAGCTTTTAGTTCGTTTCCTGTCCTGTTCTCTGCTTATCAATGTTCGCTTACAGACAGTGTTCGCGAGAGCAATAAGTGACGGACTGACGACAAAAGGAAAATAAACAAAAGAAAACCTCGACGTTTTGCCGTAGCGGGGTTAAATATACAACAAGCAAAACAAAATTGTTTTTTGTTTTGTGTCCACTTCTATTTTCTTTTATTTGTTATTTTCTTGACACTCAAGTCTGCATTGTTGTCGTAGGTCGTTTCCCGGTCTGCGTTGCGCCTCAGTGTGGCAATCTTTACTTCCGTAAAACCACCCCTTTTGTTTGAGGATTTTTCGGGGGAAACTCTAGGAAACAAAAGGCGCCTTTGGGAAGGCGAGGGGAAAACCTTCATTGTACGAACTTTGGGCTGAAATATGAGTCACAATCGGCAAAAAAGCGATGTTTTTTCACGAGCTCAATCAAAGTCACCGTAGCTAATCGGAGCTAGCAACAGGATTTGGTTGCTCGAAAGAATGTTCACGTTTGCTCGTGCCACGCCCACGCCACTTCATACCGAAAAACTCGGAAAATGGCGGAATGTAAAAAATGTATTTGAGATAATGAGTACAAGATACTCAGAAATGTAATTAAAATAGAGTATCAAATACTCTCGATCAAAAGTATTTGCAAGATACCAAGATACTTCAAAAAGTATTTGAAATACAGTATCTTGAGTAGAGTATTTGAGATAGGCACAAGTCTGGTATGTACTGACCCAGTGATAGTGCGTATAGTTCTTGACGTCTCTCTTTATTTGCATGCTCTTCATTGCTTTGGCATGTAAAACCCCGCAGCTACGATGCCATGTCCGCGCCAACAGTGTCGGACAGTGTACATAAATACATGTACGAAGCCATTGTAGTGCCGTTTTTAATGCGATGAATTTGAAGGAAGAAAAAGCAGTCACTGACCAATATTTTCGTCTGCGTGACCAAGAAATGTTCCATGCTATCTAGTACGCACGAATTATTCGTGATATTTGCTGTTATAATCGAGCGCAGGCAGAAAATGTACTTACTTTCCCTCTAGAATTGCATTACCGGAGGTCAATTTCAGACTAGCTGCTGTCTGCTCCCTAGCTATACTATAGGGTTACACGACCGCACGCCGGTACAATATCGAACCCGAAAGAGGCGGGGATTAACCCAGGATTCCGGGGTTTTCTAACACGAGCAGCCTTTCACAACACCATGCGCCACAGCGGTCGTCTTGATGACGCTGATGGATGGCCAGAATAAATACGAAAACAATTTCTTCCTCGTCTTTTAAACGTTTTTCGAAGCACTTGATTTTTTTTTTTTTTTTTTTTTTACGAGGAATGGTCATTTGAATTTTTCGCGAAATGACCGTAGGATGGATAGAAATTAGCTTTTGTAGGCGAGTCAGTCTAATCTTAGCGTCTATACCACGCAGTCCAGAGGCGTCGTCGGAAGGACGGGCGGCAACGTCGCCAGCGAACCACGTTCACGAGCGAGCAGACGCTGAGGCTGGAGCTGGAGCCAGCGGAGCGAGTACATCAGCCGGCCGCGCAAGTAGGTTCGAGCTGGCAGAGAGCTCTGGAGCTCACCGGAGACCCAGATCAAGATCTCGTTCCAGAACAGGAGTGGCCAAGTGACAAGCGCATCGAGAAGGCACAAGCTCGACCAGCAGCACAGGTACGATGGGGACACCTTCGGCCATTGCCAATAGCCCCTAGGGAGACTAGGCCGGATCCCCTAGAGATGACGCCTGGACTGAGGTGCATCAAACCCACGAAGCCAGGCGGGTTGGTCTATACTGAATTAAAATGTTAAGAGCAAGCGAACAAAACGAGGACAATAGAGACACAAAGATGAAGGGACAAGCGCGCTAAATCTAACTGATTTTATTAGAAACCTTCGTCACTTATACATATACACACCTCAATTGCCCGACTTGCATCACAACCAATCACCACTGTTACAAGCAGTCATCCGGATAATCACTTTTTTCAATCAGAGAAAGAGAGCTCGTCAAACGCATTTGTCATCTGTCTTTTTGGTATAAAACGCGTTCTAAGAGAAACCTTGTATCTTTCAAAAGTGCCCATTCCAAACTCTTCAGGCGGCACTTGCAGAAAGTTGTAAACACCAGGGCAACCAGTTTTGCTCAGCAAGTAAAAAAGTTGAAAGTGTAGGTACCCCAACCTAATTTCAAGCTGCTGTGAGAGCCTTCTTAAAAAAAAACAATAAAAAAGAACTAACAAAGGTGCAGCCAGGCAAGATGAAAGACGAGTACACGTGATTCCGTGCTGGCATGAAGTATCCCACAGCATAAAAATAGCCAGCAGATATGATGGGAAGGTTGCTTTCTGGGACCTTTGTGAGAGCTCTCAAATCTGTCCAATGCTCGCACGGCAGAGAAAAGGACTCTGTTCTCGTTTCATTTCATTACTATTTCATTTATTAGCCATTTAGAAGTAGGGGCAGTAGACAAAGGGTACTTTATAGCACCTGACCAAGGTCCTGAGCCCCATACAGATTTCAAGCGGCAACACAAATAAAAACAATTAAAACAAAGAGAGAAAACAACAACAAGGTTTACACATTTATACAATATCTTATTCATGCTTCAAAATATAATCCTTTATTCTTTTTTTGAACGGATCTATTGAAATTACTCCTTCAGCTATTTCCAGAATTTGAGGATGCATGTTTAGAAGTTGGGGAATTCGCTGTCTTAACGTTTGTTCACCATAGCTCGTATACGTGTTTGACCTCTAGCATAATCCACACGTCTTAAGTTGTAGTGAGTTTCTCTTAAGGGGAATTGGGTGTGGAATGAGGAATGACTCCTTGTCAGTTTTGAGATAATGAAAGATGAGTTTTGTAAGGTTGAACATTATTAACTTTTGTATAGTAGGCAAGCGATGTTTTTTTTTATTATTAAATAAGCAGATGTGTAATCGTTATAACTTAAACACTCGATAGATCAGATCGCTTCTTTCTGGAGCACTAGTAGTGTTTCAAGGTTATTTTTAGTTGTCGTACCCCAAACCAGTGAGCAGTAATGTAAATGGGAGTGAACAAGTGCATAGTATAATTGGCACTTAAGCCATGTTGGTAATAAATATCTTAATTTGTGTAATTGTGCTAATTGATCTGAGAGTGTTATGAACAACTTGGACACATGAGTTGTCCAGTTCAGGTGTTCATAAAACCATACCCCAGGAACTTTAATGATTCAACCTTCTCCAATTTGTAGGAGTTAAACTTTATATCTATGTCGAAGTTAAGCATCTAACCGAATGTGTCACCAATGTCGTATACGAGATACCGCTAAGTTGTGGAAAAGTTCACATCGGACAAACTGATGTTCGACGATAGAGCACGAGGGCATAGTCTTTCTGTGCGACAACCAACGCGGCGGGGGGGGGGGCATTTTGCAGATTTTGTAGGAGAAGCGCTGGCTGTAAACCTGTTTTGGAAGCAACAATGGTTTTGAGCAAAGCAAGATATAGAACAGAGAGAGAGATTATAGAGGCGTTTTATATCAAAAATACAAATGACAAATGCGTTAACGCGCCTTCTCTTTAGAGAGTTTTCGTAGATCGTTTTCGCCGTCCCGCAAAGCTCTCCGCAACCCGCTATGATACCTGGAACTCTACAGCCAAGACCATCGGCGCGCAGGCGCAGTAGCGGCTTCTTTGTTGCGGAGGGCTTAGCGGAGAGGGAAACGTGGTCTACGAAAACTCCCTTTATCTGCTCTCAAAAAAAGTGATTTTTATGGCTGCTTGTAAGAGTGATGACTGGTCGCGACGCAAGTTGGGAAAATAAGTGTGTGTATATAAGTGACGATGGTTTCTAGTAAAATTATTTGAGAGTTAGTGCCTGTTCTTGTGTCGTTTTTGCGTTTATTGTCCTCGTTTTGTCTGCGTTTTAATCTTTTATTGGAGTGTGTGATTGTGGCCGGGGGGGGGGGGAGAGAGAGACACGCAAGCCTTTAGATGGTATTGCCATAGCGCCCATCGCGTGGTTTTGTGACTTTAGTCTGGAGCCACTGAATGTTTCACTGGAGCGTATAGAGTTAATCGAGCTTTATGATGGTCCGATGTCGGCCACATTAACTCCGGAAGAAGAAAGCAGGTCTGCCGACCCTTTTCACATAGAGACGACACCAAGCCGCGAACGTTCGAAGTGCGATTGGTGTCCGCGAGGGAAGTTATAGCTCTCATACCTCCTATGAGTCATGAGAGGTGGCGCAAGTTCCCTTGCGGACCCCGATCCTATTTCGAGCTTTTATCGCTGCAATATAGGCGTGTTTGTTTTCGCTCGGGCTCTGTGTATAAAGTTGCCGTTATAGACACCTTTCGAAAGACTGCCCTCTGTTGATAGCTGCGGAATCCTGAACATGACGTACTAAAACCGCACCTTCGCGGCACACTCGATGCGTTTGGTTGGATGAGAAGTCAAAAGCACCTACAGAAAAATGTGGCGAGTGCTGTGACGTTCTACTTTCCACGCTGTTTCCGAGCTCCTACGTTCGCTATCTTATGGAATGACCTGCACGTTCCAGGATGTCTGTTTTTCCGCCAATGTGCAGTGGCTCCGACCTTCTAATAATCGGCACGTGACTTCCGAAAGTGGTATATTTTGTCTGGCAATAGGCAACCTGCAATGCTGTTGGGTTCGGCGCTATCTACAGCGACTGAAGCAAGAAACATTGGGTACGTCTGGAAGTGGAGGCTGTATTGTTCAAACGTGAGCTAGGCGGAGCGCAAGTTCGTCTGCTTCTTGCGCAACGGTTGCGATGATGTCAGAACGCCGAGCTCTTATTGGATGATTGAAAACAAAATGGTGGGTATTTAGCATGAGGTCTACTCACTTTCCTTTCAATCGATATCCAAGCAGAGCTCGGCGTCCTTGACATCACCGCAGCTCCCGCGCAAGAAGCAGACGACTTGCTCCTTGCACTACTTTGGTAGCGAGAAATGCTGGGTAGGCCAGGAAGCCGTGGGTGCGTAACATCCCAGTATGGCGGAAGCTACGTTCCCTGCGGACCAATCTGAACAATGGAGGGAGGCACGTCGGAGTGCGCTTTTACTTCTAAGAAGTGTCAGAGTTTTCGCTGCGTCGTTCTCCAATGCGTGTGCATTGCGCTCGTATACGCAGCGCATATCGAAGCCGTCAGAAGGCCAAGTAGGGCGTAGCGTTCATCCTTTGCTAAGTTACAACGAGACAGGGTGTAACCGTGGGCTCTCACTCTGCTCGCGCCGTCTAGCCGTAGCCGGCGTTCGTCCACAGGGGATCAGAAGCTTCCTGCTTATGTTCTTGCCGATACGATTCGATTACGCCGGACTGCCATTTCGAAGCCACTTATTGCAGGAGGGCAACATTGTTTTGAATTGAAGCTGGGGAATTTCAAGACTCTGGGGAGGATTCAGTCTGTGACCCACAAGATCATGCGAAGCGGTGTACAATTTTCTCGGTCTGTTCTCTCTGCACCTTCCCTTGTCCCCGAGTGCAAGCTGTTAGCTTCTTCGCCTGATTGTTTCGCCAATTTCGTATGGGCTCAAGTTCACGCCCATACATGCCATACATACCTAAACTAGCCTAATGATCTTGAGCAAAATAAATCGTCATTTTATTGCTCCTTATCTCGTCAACCAACATTGAGCTCAAAACTGAAAATTTTATTTACTTATTCGTTTTATTTTATAGTACAAAGAGAAGGCAGCCTTAGAATGGGTGCACGTTAGTAGAGGAACGTTACTATAGTATAAATGCTTTACACACGCATCAACTAAGAGCCGCCACTGCTGACCTTCTCTTGTCTTACCGAGACTGAAGCGGGCGTTGACGAGCCTCCACAAAGACCTTGGCTGGGCAGAAAAACACGGTAGAATCTAAAGTGGCAACAGTCTGTCCTGCTGCGTAAATGATGAAGGGAAGTGAATGGAACGAGAGAAACGAAAATTCAACCATTTTGTTTCCTCTTATGGCGGCGTAGGAACCGCAGGGAAGTCTTTCAGTCGTCCCGCTTCCAGCGCGAGCTCCCTGGAGCTAAAGTTCGTCTGCTTCTATCGCAGGGGTTGTGGTGACGTCAGAATTTCCGAGCTCTGATTGGCTCTGCTCTCTAAAGATAGTGGGTAGACCTCAAGGCAGCTAGCCATGCAGCTATAGCATTGAGGTCTACCCCTATCCTTTCAATCAGAGCCAATCAGAGATCGGCGTCTTTCTGACGTCACCACAATTCCTGCGCAAGAAGCAGACGAACTTCAGGCGTGTACGCGCCGCCAGAACAAGACGGAATGCAACGAGCGCATGCTGAAGGCCAGCCATCCAAAAGAGACGCCCCGAGCTTCTTGTGTTGCCTATATACATATGTAAGGTTCTTCGTTTTCGGGTTTTGTATGTTTCAAAAATGGGGGGTACAAATCGGCCGCTATTTTTTTTTTGTCTGATAATCGGGGAGAAATAGGGTCTTTCTAAAACCATTAGGAAATTGCGTTTTCTCGGGTCTTATTTATGATGGGCAAGTACCTAAAATGTGTTATTTCGACGAACAAAAGTCAACAAAGCATATGATATAGCAATGGTGCTCAATCTTACAGTATATTTCCGCCTTCTGACTCATTCTGAAGGCAATATATGCAGAGGTAACGCAAATCAAAGTGTGTTAATATGAAACGAGTGACCGAGGAAACGCTTCTGAAACAGATCCAGAATCGCTCTTATTTTTCATAAATTCAGATGATTTCAAGACCGGTATTCGGAGAGAAATCGGATCTAACCCGATTTTTATAAAAACTCTTTGGGGCCCAAAAATCGGGTAATATCGGGTTTTAACCGAAAAGGAAGAACAATATGAACATGGAACATAAAAAAATTTAAAAAACGCGTATAAAATTTGGTTTATCTCAAGACCTAGCGCTACTAACGCTGGGATCCAACGGAGCAAATCGGCCTTCTCGGAAAGTGCTAGAAAATTTATTTTTTTCGTGTTTCGATGCGTGTGTTTCTCAACCTATCTAATCAAGCGCGAAGAATGCGTCGTGACGTTTTTAGCCTGCGCGTTTATGTTTGTTTGAAACTAGCTTTTTGCTTTGCTCGTACTGAAGATGAAACGGAGCCAAGCCAAGATTGATGGGAGTGGTCAACGAGTCGAAAAGTGCGTGTGTGCGTGGGGGTAGCGGCCAGGACACTCCGGGCGGTGGCGACACCGTCGGCGGCAACAAGAAGTGTGGGATGATTCGCGAAACGAGCCGGATTTGTGGCGGCCCGGCAGCACGGCGTCGTGTTTGAACTGCGCCCGCTCAATAATTCAGCGGCCCGGCCGAGCACCTGCCCTGCCCGGGCTTGTAATGGTTATGAGACAATGAATATTGAGCGACGGGGCCCTGCCCAATTTCCCCTCGTCGGAAGTCGGCAAACGAAACGGGGACAGATTGACGCGCTGCATCGCGTACTGCGGACGCCGCACGGGGGCGCCGAGAGTAGCCCCCTCGGGGCGGTTTATCGACGCTCTATTGCCCCTGTCAGCGCGTCCATTCGTGTCGTGTTTCTTGCGTTATAATTGTGGGTTCGTTTGGTCGAACCAAGATTAGCTGTGGCATCGAGCTTGAGCGCACTGATCAGTCAAAAAATATGACCACCTAACAAATACCGTTACCTTCGGCTTGCAAAACAGGTGAAAAAGTCGTCTTCTGTGGCCTGTCATATCAAATTGGATCCGATTCCCTGTGTGCTCAGACACAATCGTACATTTTTACCTACACTGTATCCAAGTGTCAGAAGAGCCACAGGTAGCCGCCTATTTTGATTCACCAAGCGAGGAGTACCATCGATGTCTCCGTTCTCTGACGAGGCGTGGACGTGCAACGCCTCGGCATCTACTAACAGTTTTATTGTCATTCTTCCACTTTTGATAGGTAGTAACGACAGAAGCTCGCAAAAACCCGACGATATTTGCAGCTTTCGAGATACTTGCTGTACGGCCATCACGATCTGCCCTCTTACAAAGCCGCCTCAATCAGCAGCCTTTCCTAATACGTGCACACAGTTTACAAAGTAATCCCTCTGTACGACCGCAGCTGTTAACTACCAACCGTGTCTGCAGGTGGAAGATAAACCGGATAGCGCGTCAGTTAGGCGCGCCCATTCACACAGCATAGGGGCCGGTCATACTGTATTGGTTGACCAGTGTATATAGTCTCCTGCAGACTTGTACGTAGTTCAACTACTCTACTCAAGTTACTGTAGTTTAACTACTTTTCTGAGTAGTTTAGTAACTTTCAATTACATTTTTATTTCGGTAATTAGTAGTTTACTTTAATTACTTTTTCTGAGTAACTTCTACTCAAATTACAAATTACTTTCGAATTTTAGTGGTTGTTTTGCCTATCAACAAACATTCCTGCACAAAAGAGATAAGATGTTGGAAGATCAGCTGATATTTGCAAAGAGGGGGAAGCATGTGGCGTAGGAAAGGGGGGGGGGGAAGAAAATGGGTTGGAGAGTCCGAAACCCCCCAAAAATTCTCCCCCCCCCCCTCCTCTGCAACAACACTGCTACGAAGCGCGGGGAGCGAACAGGCACGACGCAAGAGAGACCGAGTAACTGCGGGATTAGCGCCGAAGACTGGCGTTTCTTTGTGTCCCGAAGCTCAAGGAGACTTGACCCATTCGAAGAAAGGGCTGGTTCCCGCTTCTCCCCAACGTAGAAACTCTCGCCCACTACAGGAGGTGCACACACTGCATCCTCACTCAAAGGAGGCAACAAAATGCAGCACCTGCTCTGAAGCTCATCTGGTGCTCCCGTAGTTTGTGCTGTACTCGAAGAATCGCGTGCTAAAGGGCAACGCAAAGGGGACCTTTTTGCGTTGCCTTTCCTCCCAAAACATAGAATATGCAGATCTTCAAAGATTTGAAGATCGTTCGAGAAACCTTAGTAATTCCCCCAACGTTTTTATATAAAAAATAATAAACAAGCAGTGTTGGGAAGTACTCTAAGTACATGGTACTTAAAGTACTACTGTTTAGAAAACTTGTACTTTACTTGAAGTACATTCTCTGGGCATGTACTTGTACTTTTCGAGGAAAGTAAAACTCCCGACTTCAATGTACATTCCCCGAATTTGAAAAACAAAAAAAAATGAGCGTATCGTCGTGTGAAAACGCGCTCTTTCAAGACGTCATCTGGTCATTTCTCTGAGTGAAGTAATGGCGGCTATAAGACCGACACAAATAAGTGGCTTATAAGTTGATTGTGTCAAATAGCTCGTCAGCGAGAGTAAAACAACTACTCTGTGGCGACTTGACTTTATACAATATTTGCTGCCATTTCCGTAAAAAACTGATGCACCTCCGATTACCTCTGGAGCAATGCGTACCAGTTAAAAAAACACTGTATAGGGAATGAAAGGGCATCATGAAAGATTCTGTTAAAAGTACTGGTACTTTACCTTGAAATATATTGTATTTATAGTACGTTACTTCAAGTACATTGCACCCGGTGTACTTACTACTTTACTTGAAGTACATAACCTCTAATTTACTTTGTACTTTGCTTCAAGTACTTTTTAGATGTACTTTACGCAACACTGTAAACAAGCAAACACTGTCTAAAAATCAAGCTCAGGCAGTGCTAAACCTCAAAGTAGAAATGACACATTTGCAGTACATCATTGACCAAACAAACAAGAAAGTACAAAACAATTAGGCACGCAGAAGCAGAACCAGCTATTAAAGCATTTCTTTGAAAAAACAATCCGATTCATATTTGGCTAGCACAATTTCGCTAACGGATCAAAACCTATGTACTTTCTTTTTACCATAAAAAAACATATAAAAGTAACTTCAAAGTAACTTCAAAAGTAATTCGCTACTTTTTTACGGTAATTAGTAATTTTCTCAATTACTTTCCATTTGAGTAATTTCTACTCTACTCAAATTACTTTTGAGGTCAATACTCAGTAACTTAACTTAATTACTTTTTTTGAGTAACTTGTACATGTCTGGTCTCCTGTGCGTCAGGGTTCCCGCAGGTTTCCAAGAAAAGGGTTATATATGTTTTGATGACATGCTGAGACATATTCGAGGACCCGGAAACACCACAAATCGACATTTCAGTTGTGATAACCAGTAGGCAGTACCGTCGAAAGTGTTTACTGAAAAGTTGGGCCCCTGCTTTGCAACGTTCCTGCCGGCAGGTGCATTATAGTTGACACACAATTTATAAAAACACTTTAAACAGGCATAGGTAAGATTGTTCAAGCTTTCATGCGGTGGCCCCTTAGAAATATTTAGTTTATGCAATTTTTTTTTTCAAATAATACACATGCTAAAAATATAGTTCCCGTTTTGAGACTAAAAAAATTAAAAACAAAAAATTTCATAGAGTTATTTTTTGTCAAAATAGGCGCGGAGAAAATTTTTAGTAATAACTCAATTAAACGAGCAGAACTGGCCACTTTTAGTTCTTCATTCCTTCTTATCCGGTTAGGTAAACTCACTATAAACACGAGCCTTCGTTATGAAAATTTTTAAACAATAAAGGCTATTAATAGTGATGGAGCGACAAATTCGTCAGTATATTTACGTGCGTTTGGAAAGTAAATACAATGGGTCAAATATTTTCTTTCTCTGTCTCTTCGTTAACGGGAAAAGATGTAGCTTCTTTTGTACAAACTTCGGTGAACAAAATAAACGACAACGGGTAAAAAAGGTAGTTCAGTGGGACATATTTAGCTTGCTTGCACGAGGCCGTAGAGAAAGGGAGATACTTCCCTTCCCCTCTCCCAGACACAGGTAGTCTTTGATTAACGTACCCCAACTTAGCCGCACATTGAGTACGAAACTCGCGCAGCAAACTCGCGTATAACTCCTTCCGGTGTGAATGCGTCTAATCACAACACTTCAGTGACTTCAAACTAGGAACCACTATTGCACCTCAAATTTTTTTCTACAACCGAGATTTAGAGGTTTGACTTCCCATTCGTTAAGCATGCCATACAATAAATTTGACCTCTGACAGTTTCGAGAATAAAGAAGGCTACCAGGGTGCAAGTGCGCGAAGAAAAAAAAAATCTCCACAAGGGAAATTTAAAGACGAATGTACTGAATGTCAGGGCGCGAACGAGTCGGTGCAGCAGAATATAATCGTAGTGAACAAGAATCCCGTGATTGAGGGTAGTACGCAAACTCACGGGACCTTGCATATGCGTTGCATTATTCTTAGTCTCAAAGTTTTTCTCCCTCGCAAATTATAAACTTTTTACTTGCATCCCTCGATGCCTTTTTTTTTTGTATGTGTGCCGGCGGTTTGGGTGGGTTTATAACCAGGTTTTCTTTTGCGTTAGAAAGTGGAGCATGTTGCTGTGCCACAAGGGTTATATGTCCACGTTCTTTGGGATTAATTACCTCTTGGATTAACTCCCTGGGGCTGAACAAATCGTTGGGTATGTGTAGCAAGGTACCCGACAAAAAATCCACCCCCTTTCCTCCTTCACCAGTAAAACAACTCTTTAAACCATTTTTTTTTTAACGTGAAATGTTTATAGGATAGGTTTTCAGATGAAGTGAAGCCACAAAAAGCGTAACCGCGAAATTTCCCCCTAAATCTAGCGGAGAATATTTAAAACGTCCAGCGAAACAGACGGGACGGAAGAAAGAGGACAAACAACCGCTGAACTTACAACTGGAGTTTTAATCGTCAAGGCGCAGCCTATATACACGATCAAACAAAGGAAACACACAAAGCCAATAACACCCCGTAAAACCCGCACAATCATCGCGCATGCCTTCGTCGTGAAAGAAAATATAATTCTTTAGCCGACAAAAGAACTGACGGGGCTCTGACACACTCTTCCCCCAAGCACGCTATAGCCTCTGCCTCTATAATCTCTCTAAGTGTAGGTCACATGGCTTGACGTCATATGACCTACACTTATTTCAGTTTTCCCTCTTAAATTAGCGGGAAAATTGACACGTGACCGGCCGTGAATTTCCCCACTAAATATAGCGGGAATAATGGCGTCACGTGGCTTGATGTCACGTGACCTACACACAAATTGAGTTTTCTCGCTAAAGTCAGCGGGAAACTGTACACGTGACCGGCCGCAGCCCGTCATTTCCCATACTCGGTGGACAAAGACCGCCTCTAGGGGGAAAGTCAATAGGTCAATGTGTCAATAGGGTGGAGAAGAGTGGGAGAGCTGGAAACAGAGCTCGAGAAGAAATGCCTGGAAGTTACTAGCGCTAATCCAAGAACGTTTCAAATAGTAACACAATTGCAAAACAATTTGAATTTTTTTATTTATTTGTGTTTTGTGTATGTGGGGGGGGGGGGTGTTGAGGGCCTAGAGAATCCCGAAGGAGCCAAACACGACCTTTTCCGGCCTGAGTCTGGGTATATTGGACCTAAATCGCCATCAGTGCAAAAGTTAGGCATCACTACCTGGTGGTTTAACTGTCATCTGGCATATTTGTGCCTAAATCTCCAAAACAAGTGCATCATGCTCATTGTTCGTTCGATCTTTGGATGTTGTTGTGCCCTTTGTCAATTATGTGGCGAACCGATGAAAATGCATAGAGAAGCCAAAGAAAAGTAATTTGCCAGTGGCTGACGCCTTGATGCAATCCCGTATTAGGCGGGGATGTGATTGCTGCGCCATTTGCGCCAAACTGCGCCAAAATGTTTACCATGGTACCTCCTGCTACATTTTGCCAAACTTCGAGGAATTTGCGCCAACATTGCGCCAAAAGTCATTATCACTTAATTGATACTTAAAATATAATAGCTCAGGCTAGACGACCAGATTTTTAGGGTAGGCTTGTGCGAAGTTTCAAAGCTTCTGATTATCGCGTCAACTATTGTATTATTTGATTCTTTTTTTTTTTTATCAAACAATGAGAGTACTTGAAAGTTTCCCCATATTTCTGGTATGCTAGGTCTGTTCCAACAGGACAGCTAGCTTTGTTGAGTGCGCTTTCCACCACGCACTGGTGTACTGCACTGAAGCGACAACCGCAGAATGAACATAGCGATTTTGTGTATCTTATTTGGCCGCAACGCACCCGCGTGCTAAGGGGAAAACACTGTTCCAAAGCGGGGAGCGACACGATTTCTGAATGAAGCTGTAGCTATTAGGGACTTTTAGTAGGCGGTATTCTAGAGCTACGCTTTGCTGGCGGGAGCTCGTGCCGTCACTTTGAAGTATGGATTGAGCGCGAGCCCGCTGGGCCCGCCTTGCCGAAGAATACGATCTACTAACGCATAGGCTGCAATGTTCTGAGGATATGTTTTTCAAATTCGAGATTTAGCAAGGATACTTGAGTATTGCTAAAATATTGGTATGGACTGTTCTATATAGGTTTATTATTTGTTTTATCTTCTTAGTTGAGGTTTCTATATATCTTCGATGGCACAATGAATACAGTAAACTAAAACTAAATCAGCTGGAGCCGTGAATGGAAGTTTGGGAACAACCTGAACAAGTTTGTAGGGAGTGTTTTTAAGAAAGTCATATTTACCATTCGCATGCCGCTTTTTTATTTTTTTTATTATAAAATTCTACATTTATGTTTTTTGGGTTTCTCGATTAAATACGGAAACTTTGTTTCTTGAATCCTGTCTGAATAAGAATTGCAGTTTTATCAGAACCTTTAGAATTTTGACTAAACGTATAATGAGAGTGCTCTACATTTTTCTATTTTAACATTATTTCAGTGGAATATACTATTTGCTTTACCTTTTATTCTTTATCGAAAGTAACTATGCACTGCACTCATACTGTCCTTTATCAATCCGCATCTTCTTGCTATGTGGGGTGCTTTTTCGCACTACTAAGCAGCCTGTTCTGTGTTCGAGGGAATCAAAGCTGCCGTGCGATTGATGCTAACAAAAGGTTACACAGAAAAGGAAACACAAGGTAGACAACAGTGTCTCTCAGTTGGTCAGGACGACACACGAATTTTAACATATTATTTGCAGTGAAATGATGGAAAACGAAATTCGTGTTTACGCTCCAAAAGTTATTTCTGCTCCTCACAAATGGACTTTTGGCTGCTCCAAAAGGTGCTTCAAAATGATTCCGACCAATGACATCACTGTATTAAGCCCAAGTTAAGACACCTAGGATCGTCACACTGGGTCCAAGTTAGGCGGTTATCTGGCGTGCTGCCTGGGTCAGATTGTGCATTCATTTGAAATCTGCACTGTGATTGCTACAGGGGGGATAAATGGAACGAAACATTGTGTGTTTTTTTTTCTGCTTAGTTTTAACTCAGTTGCGCGTTTAAAGTTAAGATAACAAAAACGTCGCTCTCTAATTATTGTAAGTGTTCTTTAAAGTGTATAATAATGTACCTGATGACTGTGCCGTTTCAGTGGCCGGTTAAATGAGATCATGATCCGAACGAGATATAGTGCCTGCGTGCTGATTGATAAACTAGATGGCGCGTTTCCATCGGATGTGTTATGAATGTATTAGACGAAAAACTAAGTGGGCGGAAAGCCCCCTATTGTGACAAAATACGAGCGGAAATGAGTCGCCGGTCACGCGACCACTTGGACGCCATGTTACGGACCCGCTCGTCCAAGCGAGCGAGTGCGATTGAATTATTTGGCCTTCAGATGGCGTGGAGCGATAAGGAGCATAATGCATCTACGAGATGAAGGACTGCTAGGAGCAGAAAAAAAGGAGCTAAAATATATATACAAAATACTTTTTCTTTTGTTTTTTTGTTTTTATAAAAATAGAGTGCGCAGCTTACACTCTTGCTGCTGTGCTGTTCTTTCAAAAGAGCCGCCATTTTTAATATGTAGTTTATGCTTTTCGTGGTGCTAAACTATTAACATGCCGTGGCAAAAATAATTATTAATGGAGTCGGTGCCTCTGCTGAGAGCCAGTGTTGACGTCCATGGGCAGTTTCGGAACTGACTCTAATCAAGTAACGCTGACTCAGCGGGCGTATGACGTTATGACTTCGGGCGCGATAAGCCTACAGATCCTTGACGAGAATGTGTTTGTCTTGCAAGAAGCGTCAAATGCGCTAAAGCACGAAGCCTGCGCCTCGTGCGGCTCTTGGAAGTATAAATGGCGGAGCAGCGTTAAAATGAGCGGACCGGAAGCGCTTGGCGGCGCAGCACTCTCTCAAGGCAAGCACGTGTTTTGCGCCTTTGCACGCTCGGTACTTGAAAGACAACACTAAGCGTAAATTCTATCGAGGGGCGTTAGATAGATTTTATTTTCTCGCGGCCACTTCAGCTTCCACAAGGGGTCCCCTTGCTATCCAATCACTAGTAACTCGGCGCACTGCACGCAGCCTCGCAAGAAGCGGAACCCATGGAACGTTCTCATTAAAGCATACTCCTTATTACACACTCCACCCAGAATCTATTTAAACTTATTTCGCTCTTTCCGATAAACCTGGACTGGAGGGCACCCGAGTGCTGTTGTGTGTGGAACCCGTCCGAAACCAGCCAAAGGCCCTCGTCAAATCACGACGCACACGAAATCCACGCATGACACGTTCTAGGTTTATCAGAATGATCGAGACAAGTTTAATTTTCCTAGCGTCGGTGAAACGCACAAGGCGAGTGGATCCGTGAACGATGGAACTCACTAAGTATCCACCGGGAACGTGTTTGGGCCGGATAAACCCACGCTTACTCCGCTTTCTCTGCCTTTCGGTGTCGTCCTAGCGGCATCCGGCGGACATTTTGGTCGCCGGCGGTTCGACATCTCGATCGCCGGCTCGTCTCAAGTCTCAATAAAAACCGGAATGTACAAAAATCGAGTATCAGTCGATGCTCTTTTATGTTCCCGACTACTCCAATTAACCCAGTTAATCAAAAAAAAAGAAGAAAAACACTGCCTCTGCGCATTAAGAAAAAAAAAAAGAAACTTAGTGCGAAAGTTTAACAACGTGGCAGCTTCCGGCGAGACTTTGAGCCCGGAAGGTCCGTCACGTGAAATCGATCGGTATATGGTCCTTAGGGAGCGTGTAAAGGAACTCTATAGTGTGCTATATAGAGTTATTCTAGTGTGCCACGGGTGTTCCCTAACCCGGCGAGCTAATTGTCGCCGACCCCTCCAGGTGCTTAGCCCTGGCCAGCGGACTGGGCTCGCTGTGCTCCGGCGGAGGAGTCCCGGCACCGCACGGGGCCCCGGGCTCGGGCGCCGTGCAGCCCTTCTGCGGCGCCTGCTACTTCAAGCCAGGACAGGTCGGCTCCGGGGTCCTGCCCTCGGCTGCCACCGCCGCCGCCGCGGCCTCGGACCCGGTCTCGTCGAGGTTCGGCCTCTGAAGACGCATGTCCGGGCCTCCGCGGGGAGTTGCAACGTTTCGCGATGGACTCAACGCGTGGAATGTGGTGCACGTGATCAACGGACGCCAAGTGACTTCGAGTGTCTCGATATATAGTACACGTGTCGAGTTTAACAACGTTATAGTCGCGCGCGTTGTCTGAGCAATCGAATCGGTGCTTGCTTTTGAGCGATCTCGTCTGATCTGCGAATGTTAGTCTATAGTACCCCGCGGTCACCATACTTGACGGACATTTCGAAGGCCCCAAATGTCTCTAGGACAGAATCGGGCGAAGAACCGTGCGAGTCAGTCGGTTATTAATGCGGGTACTAAAGCCGCGGCCGCAATGCTAATCCACGTATAGGCGTGCTTCTTCCTTGTATGACGGTCGTACAAAAACTGTCTCGCAAACGTATGTTCGAAGCGTACATGCATGCATAAAACAAACGTGCTTTGAACATGTGGCCGAGGCGTGAACCGCAAATAATCCTCTCATCATGTCCGTAACAAACACCGCGTGTTTTCTTTTTCTTTTGCCAGGAGTAACAGGTATTTGGATGCCCAACCACCGTCAAAAAAAAGGATTGAAAGAATAACTTATTGCCGGTCACTCTTTCCGTGTTCACATAAATGTGTACGCAGTGGGGCGTAAACGTCGAATGCCACAGTCGAGAAAGTTGTATCTCGTGACTCGGAGTAGTGACGTGCATTCGTGAAGTCGATACTCTGCGTGTAGTGCACGGGACCCCAGGTTAGCGGCGTACCGTGTATTGTCAAGTCGCCCTTCTGCGGCGCAGATCGTGAGATATCATTTCAAGAACGAGTTACTCCCCCCCCCCCCCCCCCACGGTCTAACTCTCGTGAATATATCCAATCCAACTTTTTTTTTCGTCGTCGTTTTAGAGAATGTTCCTAGGCAGCAACGAGCGCGAGAAAATGTGTGGCTCTAGCGGGACTACACATACTACAAAAGCACAATTATCAAAGCTGCGTGCTCTACCCTGTACGTTCGTAAGGACTGCGCCCATGTAATCTTTTCTTTCTTTCGTTATCACAACTCAATTGAGCCGTTTACTTTTCTTCATCACCTGTCTCATCTTTTTTTTTCTTCCTGCTCATGCGGGTATTATAACGAAAGTTGTATGTTTACCTTAAAATAACAAAAAAAATATTAACGCAACAATAACATTTCAACAGTATACGCAACGTGAGTTAGCAGTCAGAGGGAAATAAGTTAATAGCTGCCGCAGATTTATTTGTCATTTATTGAAACAATATGGTCAGTGTCAGATATATGCAAACACTTGGTAAGAGATAAGTAAAGGGAAACTAAAGCGGTACTGTATTTGAGGGAAAAAACACTTAAATCGTCTTTATTTCGCTTCCAGGACCACGAATAATCAAATGTATACGTTTCAGATTGATGCGCCAAGTAGCCACAACAGCACTTTCGAAATAGTGCTGAATCCCCTCCTTCCGGCGCGCGTTGCATTATGGGACGTTTCCCATAACGACGTCACACGTGACGTCACGTGTGACGTCAGACGCGGTCTCACACGTGACATTCCCCTCCGTACCCTCGCCTCCTCCTCCTCAGCAGCTGCGCTCTAATTCGGCATTACAGAGAATTGTAAACGTCTTTCATTTTTTTAATAATGAAATTGGCCGTAATAAACATGAATCACCGTCGTCATTGCTACTGCCTTTCCTGGTTTCTTTCACAGTCACACACCTCAATGATGCATCCCTATACTCTATTTCACCTTATGGTGTACCGCAGGAAAGGCTACAAGCGCGAGCTCCTTGCTCGGGGGCACATCTCGGCGGCACAATTGCTCTCGCGCATTAAGGGAAGCTGCCAACGCTATGAGCTCGCGCTTCTAGCTTTCGCTGCGGTACAACATAAGGTGAAACGAGAGTATAGCGCACACAGCATGGCGGAAACGTTAGGCGGCGCCAGCTCCGCTCAAAATGGCAGCGCACAGGAGTCTCTCTGCGTTCTTGAAGCTACCATAGCTTCCGCAGTACTCCAACGCTGTCAGAGCTACGTACACGGGCGTGTGGCTCCTTCTGGCGTCTCCTTTTCACGAGAACGCGTGTGTATCAGACGCGAGACGAAGATACGTGCTGCCGCAGCAGACAGGGTTACATCACTGTGGAGGCGTCGAGTTCTGATTGGAGGCCGCAAAGGCTAGCTGCCTTTGCGTCTACCCATTACTCATTCCAACCAGTGCTCGGCGTTCTGACGTCCCGGCGCGCCCTCCTCCTCTCCCTCAGTTTCTCACCGTATAGGTGGTTTCTAGTTTGGAATACTGTTGCATATCTGCCATAAAGAACATATAGAAGGAACGTATTCGAGCTTTGATCTGATCAAAGCAGTGCTGGCTAGTCGTTTTACAGAAGATGCATTCTAGTTCCTAGACGATTATATGCCGAGGGCAAGGGCTAGCACGCGCTCGACGCAGCGATGGAGGTTAGCTGCAAGAACTTCATGACAGGTCAGAGTTGTGGTATTAATATTATGGACAAGCAGCTACTGAGTTGGCAGAGAGTGGATACAAAAATTAACACGTGCCCTGCGGGAAAATTAGTGTGGTGAATAATAATAAAAATGTTGGGTGTATGTTTATACAGCCGAAAGTTAGTCAACCCCAATGGGCGTCTGGTGTCTGAGTTGTAGATGAGAAATATAGCCAGTGGAGTACAACCATTGGTTTGGGGTCTTTAACGTGCACCACGCAGTAGTGACACACGACCGCGCGCCGGTACTATGCTCATCCAGATTGAAACAGGCGGGGGTGTGGATTGAAACCAGGATATCTGGGTTCTGCAGCACGAGTTTTCGCTCCACGTGCTCCGAGAAACACAGAGGGAAGAAAAATATTTCCAGTGCCCATGTCCCGGCAAATAGCTAGTGTGCGCCAGCCCACTCTCCGAGCTAGTGTACGCTAGCCCACTCGGCCACCAATTCCCCCTATTTAAAGCCATTCGCTGTTTCTTGGTATCACTAAAAGACAAATGTAAGATCGTTCTGCGAAGTTGGAGAAAGAGAAGCTAGTCGCACAATTTTATGACATATATGTCATAAAATTGTGCGAGTTGTGAATCCGCTGTATGTAGAGGCAAGTGCCTGCACGACTACTAAAGCCGGGGTCACACTGCTTATACATCAAACAAACGACAGTCTGCATACAAATTCGAGCGCCAGTCACCATGAGATCCATGCTTCGAATGCCGCATGGTAATGAGTTCAAGGAGAAGACTTGGCACGCGGCATTCGAACCGCGCACGGATATTGCGGTAACTCGTGTTTGCAGACTGTCTTTTGTATGATGTATGGGCAGTGTGACCCCGGCTTTATACGGAAGGTTTTTATCGTGCATCATACAGTGGAATAGTTGCATGAATATCCAGGGGGACAATGATCGTCACCATATATCTAAGCCGGCAAGAATGTGCATTAGTCTATTCGCCCCATGTGCTGCCGAGTTACAAGCTGAAGTGTCGTACAAATCGCTGATCTTATTATTTATTTAGGTAGTCAATATCTTTCGCGGAACTCTGCATAGAGTAGAACTGTAACCAGATACCCGATTCACATGATGATAAAGCTACCTTTAGCTAAGAGACCTTTATTCTCTGCGGCGAACCAATTCACGATCCTCAGCGCGTGGCTTGTGCTTGCGACCCAAGAGCGCGGGCCGATTCGCCGATCCGTGTGAATGGGGTGTGATCACAAAGGTGTGTGGCGAATGACAATCAGGTATTTCTTCTTTTTTTAAATATATACTAACTATATCTACTTGGGATGGAGAGTGTATTTTGAAGATACCGCGTTTTAAGGGAAATTTCCACATCGTGAGTTTGTTTCGCGAGTATTAAAGATTATAATATGTTTATTTGGGGTACACTGTATACATGAACAATCTTAGATCTCCTAGTCCCTCATCAACAATGTCACGTTAATATACCCGTCTCGTGTTTAGGCAAAGCCATGTAGGTGCTCATGCTTAGTGCATCGTGGTGTTCTAACCTCATTTGTACGGTATTGCACTTACTGTGTAATATATATCTTAGCTGAAATGACGCAGTCACTTTATTTCTTATTTTATTGACTGGCGTTACAAACCCGGGGTTATATGGGACGAATACAAATGCTAGCGATTCATTGCTGTGGGTTTGCGAATTTATTGCACTAGAGCCGTGCTCTGAGTGACATGTATTGCGCCCGAGGAATCCATGCTTCCATTACCGCTTTGATGACATTTTAGGATTATTCGGAGATGTCGTCACGTTATTATATCGGGTGTGATTTAAAATGATGTAGCGAAGCAATTGTAGATAAGTCATTGGACGCAATAAAGCTACCTTCGGGGCACGGTCCACGCTGTCCTGTGTGATTCTTGGCTTCAAACGTGCAACCGGACGAGATTATATTAGATTCATACAAATGGTAGTTTGCGAACCCGAAATTAATTATTCTAAGCGAGATGTCGGCGTCACCACCCATGCAGGTATGTATGTCTGAGTGGCAAATTTCTATTCCTAAAGCCTCGAGTCATTGCCCTGAAAGTGGAAAGTTGAAAACAAAGTGATCCTATTTAGAGTGTAGAGCTATGGTGCCTAGAACGCGCCTCCGACTGGTGTGTGTTTACCGCGCCCAAAAAAGTGGTCCCTCGATTTCCGTCTGATGACGTCATAGAAGTGTCATGCCGGCGCCAGTCGCGATCCTGGCGGCGTCCCAACAGCTGCGGTGTAGATGGCGGACGCCTGTTCTGCTGCAGGTCGCTCTCCAGTGTGGCAGTTGCACGAAAGCGCCAGCAGCCAGAAGTTGGGACACCGCGAAGACAGCGACACTCGCGTTCGGTTGTGCTACTCGCAGTTTCTCGTTGGTATTTCTACGACTAACCGCCAGGATCGCGAGATGCAACAGCATGGCACTTAGGCTTCTGTGACGTCATCTGTTGCCACTTCGGGACCACTTTTGATGTACGGGTGGCAGGAACGCTAAACACACCAGTCGAAGACGCGCTCCAGGCACGATAGTAAAGCAGCCACTAATTCACTTCTGACCCCTCCCTTCCCTTCCCCTCTCCTCTCGCCTTCCCTTCCCTCTCCTCTCGCTCATCGGGGATTGGCGGCGTGTGCGAACTACCGAGGGCGCCTCTCTAGCTATCATCATCATTGTTTGTGACGTCACGGGCAGGAGAGACTGGGACAGACCGCGCAGGTCTTGGATGCCTCGTACGTCTCGTCAGATCGCTTCGTGCACTGCTTGGGTAACGTGCGGCGAAGCCTGTTTCACGTGTTGTGTTTATTTGGTGAAGTGATATTTGTAGTAGGACATTTTACAAAGTTTGAAACCCTGGCCCGCGTAATCGTGCTAAATAACACTTTTGGCCCTGAGGTGTCGAAGCACTGGGATGGTGGTCCACTGGTGTGGGCAACCGCGAGCTTGTTCGTAAACAGCACGTTGGCTTATAAGCTATAAACTTGCAAAAAAGGTGCGCCACGATCCAAGTATGACCAGGCTATGGTCGCGTCAAACACGGAACACTGCGCATAAAGACGCTTCGCAGCCGCTGCTCAAGGGCGCCGACATAACCAATTTTCAGTTTTAGTTTCCTCTTATTCCGTCTACTTCACATCATCATTACTATTGCATGCCAGGTAACTGCCATGTTAGATTCTACCGTACCCTTTTCCTCGGCTTTGGCCTACGTGGAGGCTCGTCAACGCCCATTTCAGTGGCTCGACATCTGCAGGTAAGACAAGAGAAGGTCAGCAATGGCGGCTCTAATCTGGCGCGTGTGTAAAGCGTCTATATGTGCTAAGCAAATTTGACGTCCTGGTTTTTTTTTTTATACAGAGAGAAATCGATCTGCTCCTGAGATATTTTTGCTGACCCAGGTAGAGTTTGCATTTTTTTTAAGGAACTCGATTATAAAACATTTCAGAAAAGAGCTTTTGTCCACTGCCATTTCTAGTGTTCGTGTGCATTGCACGCATTCAGCTCGCCTTTCGAAGTGAAGAGCATGCGTGCGCTAGGTTCTGTTTTTTTTTTTTTTTTTTTTTAACATGCAAGCCTAATATTGTTTTACAGCCCCTTTAACAAATCAGAAGAGAAAATGCTGGAAATCGACGATTAAAGGCCCGAACCAGCAGGATCGTCCGAGACAACGCTGCCGCCGCCCGGAAGCCTATACAGAAAATATCATCACGGAATATTCGTGGAGAAAAATTACCTGCCGGTTTCCTACCGAACATTGAGCCATTAAGCAATAACCGAGTAGTTTTCAATCCGATATGCGCGGTTCGCTCACCGGGGGGCGTAACGGCGGGAGCGGCCCAACACGCGGTGCCGGCTTCGGCCCGCAGAATCCGCGAGTGATTCCCGATGGCAAGCGATGATGACGCGGCGGCCCACGATGGATTGCTTTGCCCTCCCTAATCGTTCTCCGTGGGCTTCGATGCTTCTCCTGCGGACGTCCCCGCTGCATTGCTCGCAGATGTACCGTTAATTAATCGCTCCCGTGATGATCCCCAAGTTTGAACGATATTCAGGTTCACACGATGGCTCGGCCGCCGCAAACTCATATCCGTATAATCTAATTCGTCTTTGAATCGCCGAAGTAAACATTTCGTAAGGACAGAAGGAGGAGAAATTGATGAGCCCGCTCTTGATTAGCGGACATTTCGTAAATGAAACAGATATTTACTGGGGAGGGGGAAGGTCTTTTTAGCATAATGTTATTTTCCGGCTTATCAATGTGTGAGGCACGCGCGGGCCGGGGCGCTTGGGAAAATTGCAAATCGTCTATTGTAGCGCACCAACAGATAGCGCAGCGAGAGTATCAGAGGGCGCTCCACGCGCCCTCAGAAGAAGCAGAACCCTTGGAAACTTCCCATTAAGGCATACTACTCACGCACTTTAGTCCTGAAGACATTTTAACTTTAAGGTGCAACCCCACCGTGCATGACGTTTTGGTGTTTTTTTGACGGCTTATAACTTTCTTTCTATGTATCTTACAATTATAAAGTAAATGTCAAAATAAAGAGCTGCTTTTCAACAATACTTTAATGTCTCGATATTACGGTTATTTTTAGGTGTTAGTTAATTATTCAGCTTTTAATAGACCACAGTCTCTAATATTGAAAAAAATATTTCTCGAGTTATAACGTCCCATCGTCCACGATATCTTACGTGAGCGTTCGGTTGGATGTAATAAATTAAAAAAGTAAGCAACAAACTGTACAGATAATGTATATTTTAAAATCAAAAATAAAGTTTAAAATGGTACTATTTTATGCCGCTATAAAAACTGAATCACGTGAGCTAATAAAAAAAACGAGACATTAAATTATGAAGCATCCTTCGATATTACATTTTACAGAACTTCCATATTGATATATTACACGTTAAGAATGTTATAAGACCTCAAACTTTTCCCATTCAGTTACGGCGAGTTGTAGTTTCTCAATATAAAATACAGATGGCGACACGTGTTCAAGAACAGCTTCATGTGCATTTTCCGTCGTGTGCCGCTTGGAGCGCCACGTGAAAGACAGAAAAAGCGCCAGATGTCAGGGTGTCAGATGCCTGGATGCCCGCAGTGAGCGAGCCAGAGATGTCAGAACAACAAGCGCGAGGCTGCGGGTGCACAACAGCTACCTTTGCGCGCGTTCTACTGTGCGTCGGTATACATACCCGACGCGATCCAAATGAAATGGGCACCATGAAATGCATTCTGCCATTTCAGATTCCGCCACATATGCGAAAACATTTTAATGTTTCTATCACTTGCAAAAATCATTTTCGCAATCAAACTATGCTTGTCGGGATGGCTTGACTATATTTTGTTTCAAAAACCGCCTCGGTGGCTCTTAAGTGGCAATACATATTAAAACAAAGCACAAAGCATTAAAATCGTCTCAGTGTCTCTGAGCCAACGCGCTGGCCTATGAGTCCATATCTGTCGGGTTTAAATATTGGCCGAGGTGCCCGCAATCCGACGGAGGCCAATCTGAGATTTCGGTTGCACGTCAAATGATCTCCCGTTAGTCAAAATAAACCCACTATTCTTTTAATTTTTATTGGGGCGTATTAAGTGATTTTTGTTTGTGTGACTTGTGAAACCCTAAGATCTAAATATTTGCTTTGCTTTACCTTAGTTCGGAGCGCAGCCAACGCTACGGGCTGATGAAGCCTCTGAAGCAGCGCCAAGAGCACGAGGTTAAGCTGTTCGTTCTCTTTCTGTGCCTATGCGGTCGGGCTAAACTAGAGCCACTTTATATGGCAGCGTAGCTGCCAGAGTAGCGCCACGCTTTTCCCTGTGCCGCCTCTCACCGCGATTGGTCACACGCGGTACCATAGCAACGAGCTGAGCTGGCTCGGTTTCCTTAGCAACCTAGTGACTACTCGTCACGTGGCCTCGCAAGAGCCGTGATGTCACCGGTAAGATGGCAGCGCCCAGAGCTGGTGGATACGAGTCTGTTCGGTGCGCGGTAGTCGTAATGTGCCGCTTCTTTCCGACGATTTCGGACTTCTTCGTGCTCTCTGACACAGATATAACGTGAAGATCTGAAAGAATGATACTTTATACTTTTTTCTGTGCAAGATCGCTCTGGATATTAGCACCTGCGCGACAGCATCAGTCATATCGCCGTAGCGGTGCTCGGATTCCTGAATGTGTTCAAGGATCGATAAGACTTTTTGCATGCAATTTTCGCATACTCCTAGCCTTGTTTGAACGTTGGAATGTCTGAGAATCGATGCAAAATGTATGCGTCGCATGTTGGACCTTGGGGAAGTTGTTTCTGCCCCAGGTAACCGCGTAATCACAGAAACTTTTAGCGAGGAAGCTCCTGCGATCTTTACGTTTTGTAGTAACGGTAGTAATCAACGATTTTACGATATAGCTTTTAGGATAACATTTTTGCATTTTCTAGCTTCCTTTGAATGTTGAAATTTCTCAGAATCGAGACGAAAGGTACACGTCGTGTGTAGGGCTCAGGGAAGTTGTTTCAGCCCTGGGTCACCGAATAATCACAGCAACTTTAAGCGAGGAAGCGCCTGCAATCTTTAACCTTTTGTACTAATCGACGATTTTACGAATTGACAGTTCTGAAGACTTTGATAAACGTGCTTTCGTTGCAATAACTTGCATTTTGATCGCAGTGGTTTTTGTTTTCAAGTGACAAGCTGGCGTTTGCTCAAATGACGTATATGAAATGACCTGCTCTATAACAATGCATCAACGCATACTATTAAACTTATATGCTCAGAGGTGTGTTCGTCTCTGTAATTAACAAGTTACAAACAATTATTTTTTACGAGTGTAATATTTATTTTCTGTACCTGGGCCCGTTTTGTGCTCGTTAATATCCGTGTGCTATGATGTTATCATCATGTGTGCATGGCTCTAAATATCCTCTTTGCAATGCCTACAAAAGCCAAAATGACGTCAACCGACCCCAGCTCACGCATTTGACGAAAACTGCGTCACTCGGACGTATGCGCTTGTCAACAATCAATTCGTCGACGAATATTTGAATTCGCGTTCGTGGCCAATGAGTGCAGATGAGTGCACTTGCGAATGCCAACTTCTATGGTGTGCTTAAAAACACGGTGGAGGCTTGGGGTTATCGCACCGGTGCCCTAGCATGTGACGACCGCGTGATTCCACTCTTCTCTTTTGAGTTGAGGATTAAAGCTAAGGGAGAAGAAGTTAAAAAATCATTTCATGGCTCCTTTGACACGGGTATGCGTGCTACACCAGATAAAAATATTGACTTTTTGCATGCCGGTAAACTTCCGGACGACCACTTGGCCTGTCGGCAAGAACACCTCTTTTTGATGGCGTTAACAATCCTCTAGAGACCGCCGTGCTGTCCTTCTTGGTTTAACCCCGTCAACAGTTCATCGCCCAAAACGAGGGTGATACGTCGTCGACGTCGCTCATCGCCAGTCGATGAGATAATCTCAATCTTGAATGAATGATTGGCTCTTGAAGAAGTATGGATGCTAAGCATACGTTCTCTTACTAAGGAGCAGTCGAGCAACAGTCATTCTCGAGGCAATCGTCCTTTCGTGGTTGGCGTAGTCGGATTTCGTTCCATAGGAGCGAAGTCCGAAAGTACAAGGACGGTACGATCGTCCCACGAAGCGGCCGCCATCCCGTCGGTGCGGAAAACCCTCGCCTTGTCCGTGCACCTACGATACTTAGCAGCTCTCGTCGCCCGACAGTACCCGGGCTGCAAATCGTCTCACTTCACGGAAGAAACAGGCACCGTTCCTCCAGAGGCCCGTGCCGCACCACCATGCAAAACGTCTTTTAGGTCTTTTACCACTTTTCAATTACGAATGGAGATATCAACTAGAGAAAGGTTGCCGCCCGGCGTCACTAGCAGTATGGTTACCATGGCAACCTCCCAGGCCCAAAATGGAGATAACTATAGGCGCTTCTGACGTCGTGTATCTAGATAATTTTGCGTCGTGTCGCTACTCTGGCAGCTA